>JANHGB010011601.1:0-15247 GCA_026283785.1 Coracopsis vasa | reverse complement strand
CAATTAACTTAATCTGCCTCTCATTTCTAATAATAAACAGGTTTTTTATGTTTTACTCTTTTTTTTTTTTTTAAGAATATATTTTGTGAACTTCCTATGATTTTTTTTTTTTCTCTTTTGGGATGGAACTTTGAATATGAAAAAAGTGATAATCTGCACAAAGAAACATTTAGTGCTGTAGAAATAAGATTGCATGTTAAGTATCAATGGTGGTGTTAGACATCCTGTCCTAGGAAGTCACTTACTGGATGTTTAGAACAGTAGAGTTGGACAGGCTATTGAGCCTGTTGGCTTTAGGGTTATCAGGTAAGTGAACATACATTGTAGATTACACAGTAAGACTATTTTAAATTTTTGTATGTGTATCATAAGTTAAAATGGTGACTCAGCTTAAGTGATCTAAGGTACTGTAATATTTTAAAAACAATACAGTATTATGACAAGGGAAGTTAAGTATATTTTTTTTTCTTTTTGCAGAAGGTCTTGATGTAACTGGCTGAAAAATGGTTCTGCAAGATGACAGCATCAACTTTAACACTGTTAAAATGGTAAATAGAATATTTAAAAATATCTCCATGCCATTTGCTGAAAAAATGATATTAAGAAATGTTTTTAAAGTGAATATTCTTTCAAATGACAAATTTCAACTGGTATTTTAAAGTTGTACCATGTGGAAAGCATATTTATTTCCTAATAATGGAAATGAAAGGCAGGCATGCTGAATTTTCTACTGTATAGAATAGAGTAGAATATTGTAGTTACTTTTAAACATCACTTCTGTTTCAGCTTATATGTCTTCTGATGGTTTAAATTTATTGTAACTCTGTGAACTTGATGAATTAAACGTTTTGTAAAGGTAAAGCCATGTTCTTAGAGAGAAGTGTCTTGTTTTAGGTGTTAGATATTATATATGCTAAATTTTTTATCCTTATCCTGAAGTGGGTTAATTCTTGGTAATAAGTATTGAACTGGGTTCTGTGTGACCAGCTCCAGTTAGGACTACAGCCCACAGCAGATCTTGCGTGCTGATAGAGGGTAATATGTATGTCTTGCATAATAACTGAATTTAGATACAAGTTCTGTACCTTGTTACGTGAGTATAGGTAATATAGATTAAGTATGGGTCAAAAGCGACTGAGTAGTTTCTTTCTCTTAGTGATATTTGGTTTAGTGTGTATGGAAGGAAGAGTTTTTAAGCATCTTTATTGATTTCTGTTTATTTTTATTATTTTTATATTCAGTTCTTTTTTGTGCATAAACTAGGCATGCACAAACTGTTAGAGCTTTATATGGATAAAAGTCTTCTGGTTTAAATTTGGTTATCTGAGATACTGATCTTAATCTTTAATTAGGTTGGTAGCATAAGAAAAATATGACCAGCAGCTCCTTTTTGTATGTGAGGGTACTGAACTAAACAGATATTCAGTATCTACAGCGAGCATAGGCTTTGTGGTACAGAGGGTAGGTAACCACATGCCTGTGTCTTAAAACTACATTTTTATTTACTTATTTGGTTAAACCAGCTACGGTCATTTGGTAAACTATGTGGTAAAGGGCTTGAACCTGCTGGATGCTAAGCAGTGTGTAAATCTTTAATTTAGTGGGAGCTGAATCATAGGCTTGTGTGGTTCATCTTTATTGTCTACCTCTTTATCTTATTTGCAGTAGGTGAAAAACATCAACGTAACTTTTGCCTCCTATTGTAAGCTTTCCACCATGCTTGACAGGTAATCAAAGGCAAAATTTAGGGTAAGCATTTAGTTTTGCCCTCAACTGCTACCTCTGTTCTGCACATTGATTTGTGACTCGTTAATACAGGGTATGACTCCTGCTGATACAGGATAACCCTAAGCCAGAGTTCAGCAAGGTTTCACATGAACAATAAAACAAAGCAAAACAAAACAAACCAGACAAAAAAGAAAAAATATCCAGCACTTCCAGGCAGTAAAACTTACAGCTTTAGTATTCCTGGTTGCCAGCTACACTTTTGTTGTGCCTTCTCTTGGAGTACCATATACTTGCCAACATTTGGATTTGCAAATTATTGCAGATTATGTGGCCTTCTGACTTGTGTAGTGTAACATTTTTTTCCTGAAGTCCTTTATATATAATGTTCCTTTCCCTATATAACAAATTTAAAGTGGATTTTATTGAATGTCTTTATAGGATCTGAGTTAAAAAAAAAAAAAATAAATTTAGATGAGCTTTGTTTGCGGGTTTGTTTGATTGTTTTGCTATGGTTATAATACTGTATTGAATTAAGGAAAGATACTGGGCTTCCACAAGAAATAACATGGAGTTGTCTTATCTTTGTAGATCATTTTAAAGCCAAAAAGCCTATATGCTCTTCCACTACCTTCATAATTCTAACGTTTAAATTCTTTGCTTAGGAATGTTGGCTTAAGAAATAGGGCTTTTCTGTGCGTAGCTTAAAAAATTAGACCTTAACATTCTCAGTTTCTTGTTTCTCATGTGAACTTCTTATTTCAATGAATAAAGAGGGGATCATATTCATTGAAATATCAAAAATAGTAAATGATCCTGTTCTCTTGCAATTCAGCGCTGTCCTGCTAGCATTTTTGGTGTGGCCCAGTTTTTAAGGTTCTGTATCTGTTTGTCCCCAGCATTTAGGACTTGAACTGCAGCAGGTACTTGTGCAGCTTGAAAGTTTAGAAGATGTCTTGCAAGGATAAGTGTGTCACAGACATATGCACACCAGTTTTCAAGCTTTGCCTGTTTTTCTTTTTTTCTTTTTAGGAGACTGTCTTCACTTTGACGTGATGTGTGAAGTCTGTTAGCAATTTTGGTTTGGTTTTTTTTTACAGTTATTGTGGAAGGTATGTATAAGAAAAGTAAATCTTGTTCTTTCTGTGTTCATTTTAGTCAGAGTGTATTCCCATCAATACAGAAGCCAAATAAGAGATATGTGGAATTATATTTCATTACAAATTCATGAATACTGATATTTTGTCAATGAGTGGGGATAATGTATCTGTCTAAAAAGTTCTCAAAGTAGTAGTTTCTATCTGTCTTTATGTTCTGTGTGAAGTTTTACAGGTTTTAATTCTGTCCTAAAACTTAGTGTATAATTTCCAACAGGATTTTGTTTTTCTGCTGAACATTATAGGCATTTTAGTGTTGCTGATTAAGTAACTTTTTTTAAGTTGACTACTAGCTTCGGGGTGCATCGTGCTGCAGGAAGACCAAATTTGTAGTCACCCTTTCTTGTTAAGCTTTTTTACTGGTTATGGAAGAACCAAACAAAGGGCTATATTAAGCACACAGAAATGTTAAACAGACACTTTGTACTCAGATGAGAAAGTAATAGCTGCTATTACTGTAGCATATAAAAGACTGCAAGACATAAGTATGGGCTCTTTAATTAGAATTTTAAAATTTACTTATAGGTAGAAAAGAAATGGTGCAACATGTACTTATACTCTGAATAACTTTATATGTAACTTATTTAAGAAGTATTAGATATTCCGTCATCCTGCTAAGGAAAGAGATTTGTGTGAGCATAATGTAAGCAAGTTTAATACAATATTAAGCAACTGTGCATGACCTCTAAGCACAGTGTATACGTGCTATATGCTTTGAAGCAGTTTGTGGTGAGAACAGAATGCTAGGGATGCGAGCATCTGATGCAGAGACATCAAGTTGATCAGGCTTCAGTGATTCCTTCCTGTCTCCAGCTACCTCTCCCCCTCCTACATGCAGCATGTAACTGGTAGAAGGCTGGAGTGGTTTCCATTTCTGGTATGCTTTACCACTGTTAATGTGTTGTGCTGTAGCCTAACAATGAATAAGATTTCTTCTTTCTAGCTCATTTGGAACTCTTTATGCCCAGTTTCCATTTTTGATGCATTTACTCAAAGGCATGAGCAATTTGTAGGCTACGTATCATATAACGGCTTGTAGGCTATTAGTCATAATAACATGAAGGCAAAGTTTGTAGAGTGTAATATGTAGTATCTACTAGACCAATTCATAAAACTGAAAAAACCTTTATAAGCTTTCAAGCATGAAAACCTTTCTTTTGGCTTACTCAAGTTTAACATAAAATCCCTATTTATTCTCTCTTTGAGAACAAACGTTTTCTCTTCTATTCCATATCGAGTAAAAACTGCAATACCTTGCTGAGTCTTTCCTAACTTTGCCCCTCCCTGCTTACAGATTTATGCTTTCTTTTGTCAATCCCACCATTTTATCAGAAAAGCAGAGTAATTATTCAGAACTGATGCCCACACATGAAATATATCAGCATAGATCTAGTGGTATAATGATATTGTAGGAACTCTGCCTGTTGATTTTTTTTCTTTGGAAAGAAGCCCTTTGAGAGATGGAGGAAAAAAGGTCAAAATTTGAAAGTGGCAGAGAGTGTATTGCAAAGAGAGGCATGAGTCAAGGCTGGAAACAGTGTAGTGATCTCAAATGCACTTGGTCATGTGTAGGTATTTAAATCATTAATCTGAAGAATAGGCTAGTCTGGGAAAAAAGAAACGTAGCTTACTTACTGAAGACATTGTGGCACTGTGATAAATAATTTGTAAATAATGAAAAGACAGTATATGTTGACACATGGAAAAAACAGTGTAATTTAAATTCACTGAACTTTATTAGCAAAGCAGATCACCTTTCTTACTATGAGAGTCAGGAGCTGCTCTGTAAAGATGAATTTCAGTTTCTTACGTTCTCTCAAAGATTACGAGTGTTTTGAGTTCATGATGATAAATAGAAAGATATGTTGTGTAATCTGTAGCAAAATAATAAATTGGTTTACTTTTAAATATTATTTGTTTTTTTTCTTTTTTTTTCCCTTCTTGAATCACTTTATTCTTTGAGGGATCATAATTTACCGAAATGGGTTGCTGTGTCTTTGGAAATGTTTGTTGAATGCTTAACTTTAAACATGTTTCTGACTACCTTTAGTAGAATTGTATTTGACACAATACATCAAACTAATTTCTAGTCAGCTTAGAGTATCAGAATTTACAAAAATGTAGTGGTCTCAAATAGTGTAGAGTTTGTAGCATAGAAATTAGAAAAAAGGTATTAAATGGTCTACCTACTTTTACTTACTTCAGTGGTAGAACAGCTGATAAATCCTTGAAAAGATGAGATTTACTTTCTTATTGCCTCTAATGTCTCTGAAAATGTCATGCCAGGTCTGTGAAAGATCTGCTTTTTAAGAAATACAAACGTGTTTCCTGGCATAGTGGGTCTATTTCATATCTGTGAAACATAGCCCCCACTGTTTTGGGGCTGTTTTGGAGTTTTTTGGGTGTTTTTTTGTTTGTTTGTTTTTTTTCTTCATTCACTGTTTATGATCTTCTGGGTTTTATTCCTTTATCAATCTTGAATAGGTTACAAATGGTGTGGGTTTTTATCATGAATCGAATGAGCTCGCAGAGCAGTTCATCCACTCAACGTAGGCGAATGGCTCTAGGAATTGTCATTCTTCTCCTTGTTGACGTGATATGGGTTGCCTCTTCAGAACTCACTTCTGTAAGTATTGTTCCATGCAGCTTAAAAGGAAAATAAAAGCTTATTTAAGAAAAAGATGCAACAGAAGCATGATCACTCAAACAGTCAGTATTTCTAGTGTAATGTTTAATTACTTCTTCAGTACCAGGAGCATGATATCCTTTGGGTTAGTGAACTAAGCTGCATTCACTAAAAGGTACAGACAAGCTCAACTCTGTGACTGTTGCTTTCAAGACAGAAGGAGTTACTGGCGATTTTAAAATTAAACAACATAATCTTATAACTGCGTAATTAGGGAGTTCATTTTGTTTATTGCCTGTTTGATTAAAATAATGCCCATATGCTTCTCAAGAAATAGTAAAAGAGATGTAATTCTGCAGGGTAGGTGGCTTGCTAGATTATAGTTCAGAACATACAGAAGTCTAGGACCAAAGGACTCTGATCATGGAGTTTAAACCCTGTAATTGCAGACAAGTTTGTCATGACCTAGTTCATATATTCCGCCTTGAAATTAATCTAGTATTTACTTCATGTTGAGTTTTAGAACTTGGAGCTTTAGCAATGGAAAACAAGTTTTTAATAAACTATTGCAAATTCGGGTTTCTGAGTGGTCATTAAGTTTTTATGTTCTATATCAGTTTTTAAACTAAGCATATAAAAGTGTTTGCACTTAACATGCTATTATATTAATAAAACTTTTTTTTCTAGTCAGCTAGTGTCATCACTATTGATACTGAAAATTTACTTACTCAAAGTGATCTCTGATTTGTGTTTACTGTGCTATTGCTAATAGAAGTGGTCTTTCATTTAGAGAATATTTGTATGTAAATGCATTTTCACTACTATTTGAGTTCACTGGCATATTGATTGATACGTTGCTTGATTAGATACAGGTAATAAGTAGCTTTTTCTCCAGTGGCATTGTATCTTACAAAATGGCTTGGTGCCTTCTTGTTGGCATTTATGATAGCCTGGGAGAGGATACCAGAGTAAGCACAGCCCCTTGTGTCTTTTTGTCACACGTGCCAATACTTGCAGCACTGACATTTTGGGAATCAGACTGTTCTGGACTAAAACCTGTTCGTTCATCTTGTGAATTCTCACCTACTTGTTAATTTCGGATACTGCAATTATTTTCTTTCCACAGTATGTTTTTACAAAGTACAACAAGCCTTTTTTCAGTACATTTGCGAAAACATCCATGTTTGTTCTGTACCTCTTGGGATTTATTGTTTGGAAACCATGGAGGCAACAGTGTACACGTGGATTTCGTGGAAGGCATGCAGCTTTTGTAAGTATTTTAACTCTGTAAATGTTCTGATATTTGTTGAAGTTTGTATAGGAAAAAAACCTTAATAAAATAGAGACTAGAGAAAAGCAAAGTTTACCTATTTGTGAAATAATGCTTTCAGAGAAGCAATTATAAACTGAATTATGGCACAGAAAGACATGATAATCCTTGTAAGAAGAAGAAAAGAAAGGAAAAAGGAATATGAAACATTTCAGGAATCCTAGGAAATGCTTCACTGGACCAGACCGTTGGCTCATCTAGCCTGGTATTTTATCTTGGACAGTTGCAGTGTATAATTCTTTCGAAAAAGAGCTTATGAGCCTCATCACTCATAACTCATGTTGGCTGTGGGTTCCCTTTTATTCCTCCAGCATCTGTAACCAGTGAAATCAGTATTTGAACTTTGCAGTTGATTTTCATTACTGACTCTTTGTCTCTGGCAAAACTATGAACTGTCTGATGAGAGGTTTTGAGGTTTTTAAAGTTACATTTAGGAAAAGTGGTAGAATTATGTTCTTGTTGTTGTTAATATTGTATTTTATAGCATTTATGCACAAGTGACATTATGTTGCTCATTCTTCAACTAAGCATTATTTGTGTTAGAGTCTAAAATTACTGTCATATTACAGAAATACATACTTTTTTCCAAGGAAATTAAGTGTTGCTGAGAAGAGTGCACATGCTGTGCCAGTGTTTCAGAGTGCTGAACAGCAGGACTCAGGAAGCAGTGAGGCATTTGGCCTGATATTGATCTCACATTAAAATAACAGAAAATGTGATCCAAGAATATGCTGTTAATCAACATGTCTTTATAGGAAATAGCTGGTGTGAAAGGAGATTTGACTTCAGTTCTGGATATATTAGACTTCACTGGTAGTGACAGTTGTAGGCGTAGCAGACTTCAATTGAAGTGTTACATGACATTAAGCCAGATTATACCCCCTCCAAAAAAAACCCACAAAAAACCCACAACAAAACAAGACAACCCCCCCCCAAAAAAAAAAACACCAAACAAAACAAACCCCCACAAACCACCAACCAAAAAACAAACAAAAAGGCACCCCACCCCAGAACAGCAAAGCACTGCTAAGAGGAAAAAAATCCGAAAACAAGCCACTTAAACCTTTTGTTAAAATAAACAAAAAATCATGTTAAACATACAGAACATTTAGAGTTGGCTGATATCTTGAAATAATTTTTGGTAGTCAACCTTTAATGTGAAGTGTCTGTGTACAGTATGGCAGATGGTAGACTTGATGCTATTCAGGGTCTTTGTAAGATAATGAGGAAATAAGCAGAATTTACAGATTCTTTACTGGCATTAATGACAAATAATGGTGATGAAAGCACTATAGAATGATTAGTTGAACAGAATGATTATAGTGACCAAATTTATTAATCTGAGCAGAATAAGTGGCTGTTGCCTAGTGTGAATTGTAGCCATTATCTTGCCCAACTGAATCTTGTGCAGTGCTGTGTCAAAGAAAGAAATAATATGGGCTGGACAGCCATGACTAAGAGTGCTCAATCGGTCACATTTTGTGTGTGTCACTCATGGCAGCGCAACTGGGATCTCCTTATTTTATCTTTCTAATCCTACAAAAAGTAATTTTTAAAATCATTTGTAGGAAATAGCCATTACTTTCGATGTCAGCATAATTAAGAAGAGCAGACAGAGACAGGACTGTAGGGTGTAGGTAGAAGATTTTATTTATTTATTTATATCCACACACCCACCTCCTGAGTTTAGTTAAATGTTTAACTGTGTAATTACTACAAGTGCCTGTGAAATGTCTTGTGTTTATTAATCTGGAACAAAAATGCTACATTTACAGATTTCTTATTTCAATAATGATTTCTTAGTTAAACACTCATACCTTACTTTTATGCTGTCTTCTACATTAGAGGATTTGTTTAATAGATTTCTTACCAGCATGGTAGAACAGCAAGCTTCAGATCAGGGAACATGGGTAGTACTGCTTATTAATGTGAAGAAAGGAAGAGTAAAAATTACACTTGACCCCATTCTAGTTTAAGCTTTGTTAAAACTAAAGCAGAGTTCCAGGTTTTTATGCAAAGGAACTTTGCCTCAGTAAAATGAATAAGCAAGAGGCTTTTTGTCAACACATGCACAATAATCCAGTGAAACATGTCTTGTTAAGACTAAACTTCACAGTTTTGTCATTCTAACAGCCTGATCCTGCATTGCTACCTGGGTAGTTGAATTGAATGAGGTTTTCCGGGAGGTACAAAGAATTACTGAAGCTACTTATTGGACTTGTAAACCCTTTTGGGTTTTTTGGGAGGAGGCTTAGAGGGAGAAAATTGCAATAGAACTGTGGAAAAAGGCATTAAAAAACTTATTCTAAAAAAACCCCACAGTTATTAATAACTGTGCCTTGATATATTATTGATTTAAGGTTCTGTAATTAGTTCGCAGATGCTGAAGGTTATTTTGCTGCTTGTACAACAGATAACACTGTAAACAGTTCTCTGGTAAGTGCCTTAGTTTGTGAAGGTCAATGCTTTACCATAACATGACACCATTATACAAACTTACTGTTTTTAAAATATGGTGGTCTTAAATGTAATAGTTTTTGGGAAAGGGAATTGCCAACTTACATGTTACTAAGTGTTGCAAATAATGGTGTTGCTTATTGTGAGAAATACAGGTACTCAGCTCAATAAAACACTTGAATGTTTCTGTACTAGTTTGTGAAGTAAATATTTACCATGCTAAGGAAACGTTTACATGTTCAGCTCAGTAGCTGACAAAGCAAAAAGTGGAGAGCCAGTGTACAGCCAAACAGTTTTCAAGACCAAAATACACAATAGAATCAGTTAGTTGAGTATCTTGTATATAAATTGATTAGTTGAGTGTGTTGTATAATGTGAACGTGCATTGCATTTTGAAAGAGAAATGCAGTGGATTCCTTCCAGTGGATGGAACTATTACTGTTTACTGAATCAGATGTCAGTACTGGTATTCTGCTGACAAGCTGCATTGCCAGATAGCATTTTTGTGGTGATTTTTGTCATCAGTAGGTGACATATGCCCCTGTGGATCACTGGTTGCTCTTTAAATCGCATGCCTAAATCAGAGGCCAAATTGTGAAAGTATCCAAAACACAGAACTTGCACTTTCTCTGTAATAGAGTAAGGGGAGGCAATTACATGCAAAACTACTTACAGGTATTTTATGCTGAATAGGGAGTTGAAGAGAGATTTTTCAGAATTATTCTTCATTTCATTCTCCCCCTCTCCCCCTCCCAATTTTATCTACATTTAGGAATAAAATCTTCTGAGGTTGCTCAATTCATTAAGATCCTCTCACTCCAGAAGCAGGATTCATCATTAACCTTGGAGAATTTTGCATTAATTTAAACATTCACAAAAAATCTGATCCTAAAGAAAGGGCCTAACCAAAATGGAGCTACCAGATCATTCTCATTACTTGACTCTTAGAGTTTATTAATTTTATTTAAACAAGCAGCTTAAAACTTGTGTTGTTACAACTATTTTAAGCAATTGAAACTTCTGCTAAGTGCCTATGGTGGTGCATCCCTCCACCCCCCATCCCCTGGGCTACTCTGCTATCTAAGGAATTCCTGTCAGGCCTTGGCCTTTGTGTAATGAGTTGGGTGGTGAAGCATCCCTTTAACTCTTGTATCCTGAGAACAGAGCCAGTGATCATACCAGGGACTCCTGTCGCCTTGATAATGTGGAAAGCAGGAATGGGGATAATCAGTCATTCCCTGGCAGCGTTGGCATATTCCTTTGCTTGATTGTGCCCTGAATGGAACAGTACCATGGTCACTGGAAATTTGAAAAGTTTCTAGTAATTACTCAGGTTGTGGCCAGGGTGGAAATTTACTAATGACTAAAGCCAGTCATCTTGGGACTTGATAAATACTGGTCCTGAGTGAGGCCCTTTGAGCTTTCCTGGACTGCAGCGGGCTATGAACAGTATCCCCTTCTGAGTGGGATGCCTCTTGGAGCTCGCAAACTTCCCAAGTTTGCCATAATGAGAGGACCATCGCTGAAAGCTGATGATGAGACCTGGTCTCAAGTCCTCTGACTCCTAAGGGAGTTTTAAAACTTTGAGTTACTTTTCTGAAGTATTTTGGCTTTTAGTTTATAAGCATTTAGGGTCATGGGAGGAGAATGAGCATGTATTCACTTTTGTATGTGAATTCTTATGGGTCTCATTTATAATTTGGACAAAATCTGATGAAATGTCTATGATTTTGATGAGCTATATTCTGGAGATGAGTTTTTGTTCATGAGGATATACAAAAAAGTGCATAGTTATTTTTGAATACATGTTACCAATATGTTTAACATAAAATATAATTTATGTATGAACATTTTTGGCAAGCCTGCCACTGTGTGCAAAACTACTTTGTTAAATTTATTCTTATAATATTCACAAAGTTTTAATTTAGTTTTCTAATTCGCTAAATTCATTCTGCTGCTTATTATTTAAATATACTGCTTAACTGTATTTTTACTTATACTGATTCATTTCAGAGTGAACCTTTATATGTTCCTGTAAAGTTTCATGATTTGCCAACTGAAAAAAATGGCAGTAATAATAGTGATGCAGAGAAAAGTGAGTAAAGACTTTTGGAGTGCTGAAATGCCAGTTCTTTGTGAAAGAATTACTTTCCTCTTTGTTGGTATAAATGCTGTCATGTTGCAGGACTTCGTTTTGGCTTTTGTTTTTTTTGAATTTTTTTTTCTCTTCACCCCTGCCTTTTTGGTTTTGGTTTTTTTTTTTTTTTTTTTTCCTTTTTTTCTCCTTCCTTAAATCTCTTATCGCTTGAATTGCAGTCTCATATATTTACTTTCAGGTAGAGAAAACATAGGCCTATCGTTCAGTTTACCTTTCTTGGTCACTACAGATCCAGCCTATGTTTATCTCAAGGGACCAGCTGGGTTCAGTACTTGTGATTCTTTCCTTCTGGGCTTGTATGACCAGCAGCAGTGAGTCAGCCTCTGGAAAAACAAGCTATTGTCCTTTTTAGAGCAGGAGCAAAGCAGTCAAAGTAAGAATTTTAACAGTCTATGTGCATTCTGATTTTATTTAAGCCTCACTATCGTGTGATAGTCCCTGAAACAGGCCTAACTGTCCCAGACAATTATAGATAAGCTGGCTGTCAGAGAATCCAATTATCTGATCCTCGGCAAAAGAGTCCCTGCTTACAAAAGGGAAAGTCTCCTTTGCTAATTTCTAGATGACGTGTTAAGAACTGCTTTCTTAGGCTCTACTGTGCTGTGTTAACATGCACTTCAGGGTTGTTTGAGCTATAGCTTTTCCCCTTAGGTATTTATTTATTTATTTATTTATTTTAGGATATTAGGTATTGTTTCATATTGAAACACTTGATGATACTTAAACAGTGATACTTGAAATACCCTTATAAATAAAATGTGATCCTGGTTTACAGGCTTAGTTAAAGGGTGGATTTCAGTTGAGCAAGTGACCTTATGATCTCTGTTAAGCTTTGAGGTCTGTTGGACACTCTCATCCTCTGAATGAAACACTGTCCTTGCAGTTAGGTATACTTTGTGCAGTTTTTGGCAATTTGACTTAAAACAAATACAATCTTGTATGTAATACTTATCAATACAGAATAATTCCAAATTAAAAATGTGTTGTTACTTTGCATGGATTTTTTTGACTGTGATGAGGGATGGTGGTTTTCAGTGTGGTTTTTGTGGGTAAACAACTATGCTGATTGAAAATGATAATTGTGCTTTGTCTTATTACTGGCCTATCAAACAGCAAAATACTAGTTTAATAAATAATAATAATTGTGTGTCCTCTGTTTGTATATAAACCTGCTGTCAAGTATCGTAATCAATGCTGTATTAGAACATGGTAGTTTTATTTGCTGATGGCTTGAAAAGTTTAATGGTAATATGCAGCTTGTTGGGTTTTTTTTTCCCCTTCTCTTTTCTTCCTAAGATCCCAAAAAGCCTCGTGTAAGGTTCAGTAATATTATGGAGATTCGACAACTCCCATCAAGCCATGCATTGGAAGCAAAGTTGTCTCGCATGTCATATCCAACGGTTAAGGACCAGGAATCAATATTAAAAACTGTAGGAAAACTCACTGCAACTCAAGTAGCAAAAATCAGCTTTTTATTTTGTTTTGTGGTATGTGTTCCATTCTTTCAGAAGACTTAAGTATAGATGCAGTTAAAACTATATATAGTTTTAAAAATATATATAAATAATATATATAGAAAAATAATATATATATATAAAAATATATATACATGTAGAATTTCTAGGGTAGAGTCCTCATGTTCACAACAAATCCTGTATATGCAATTTGTGGATGCTGCTACCTATATATGTATTTTTTCTTGGACTGTATAAATATTTCCACATAAGACTTTAGAGAGTGGTAAATTCCTTGAAGATGTATCTGAGATCTTATTAATGAGATTTTAATCAAGAAATGATTAAACACTTGCCATTTATTCCTTTAAGGAGGAATTGACAGTCATGAATCCTTCCAAAATATTTTTCAGGTGCTGAATGTAAACTGTGCTTTTTAGGTTAGAGGTGTGTGCCAGTTTTATGTACTCTTAAAAAAAATCTCATTAGGCTGACTAAATGTCCCGTGTATCTCTGAAATGTGCAGTTACAATCTTGAAGCACTTGCAAAACACCTCAGAAGAACCTTTAGTTACTATAGAATAGTTGGTATAATGTAATTTCAATCATTTAATTATTTTTAAGTTCTTAAATATGATATTTCATTATAAAACACGTAGTTGAATGTCGTTGGTTTGGTCCAGTTCCAGTTTTGCTTCTGGCTTCTAATGTACCTGCCACTTTAATAGAACTTAGAAATCTCTTTGAGGTAAAAGTCTCATTCTGATTTTATTTTTGGATAGTTGAATTATTTTTTTCTTTAAGTAGGATTTTATTGCACTGAGAAAATTAAACTCTCTTGTTGCTATCCATATAATCACAAAATAATATCCCTTTTCCCCCAGTGGTTCTTGGCAAATTTCTCTTACCAAGAAGCTCTGTCAGATACCCAGGTTGCTATAGTTAATATATTGTCATCAACCTCTGGTAAGTTTTATTACACCACCAGATGTGCATTATAAGGCTTTTTATAATGTAAAAATCTCTTTGGTTACAATGGACTTGTGTAATCATTTACCTGTGGTTTTGAGTGAATAGTAAGGCTTAAAGCCATTGAATATGTGCATTTAAAAATTTTAGGTTATCCTCATGATTTCCCTGCTTTTTGATTTTCAAGTTTGTGTGTGTATTTCTGCGGTTATGTCTGTGTTTTAAAGACATATATTGGAAGTGTAATAGGTTTGAAGGAAAGGTGATATAACTTTTTATTAAAATAGATATAATTCAGAGTAAAGTCTTCTTGCTAATTATTGTTTGTTTGTTTAAATAGGTTTAAGGGTAAGGATCTTACACCACCTAAATACTATGTATATCACTTGCTTTACAGGTTTTGTGCAGGGCCCTAATGCAAGCTGTAAAGTATTTGAATTGTGTGACAGTCCATGTTTTGAGGAGTAACTTTTGTTGTTTAAAAAACAGTTTTAAAAGCACAATTATGTGATTTTTTTCAGTGACTTTTCAGGATATTGCAGTTTATTTTGTTAGTATGGCTAGCCTTTCTCAGAGTTGAGCCTGTATTTGCTCATCTGAGAATTCATATCACAAGGTGTTAGTTTCATAGTAGTTCCAATAAAAGTTAGGGATGCTAAGATCAAGTAGTTAAACGAGTTATATGTAAAAGAGAAGAAGAAAAATGTGCATTTTTCTGGACTAAATAGGAGCAAAACTTGGTTGTATAAACTCTTCTTATTTTCTTTTGCAGGGCTTTTCACTTTAATCTTAGCTGCCGTCTTTCCCAGTAACAGCGGAGATAGGTTTACCCTTTCCAAGTTACTAGCTGTCATTTTAAGGTAAGATAATGGGCTGGAATGTTTGGTCAAGAACTCCCTGATACTGTGAGAGAACTACTGTACCTATGGTATCTGTGACAATGTATGATATGCTTCACTTTTAAAAAATTATTTCACAGATAAATTGAACAAGTGAATTAAGTCCGTTTAAATACTTCATATCATGAACAATTATTGAATCGCATGCTCCTGTAGGAAATTGGATTAATTAAGTTTCTGTTGGAAATATGTGGACTTACTTTCTTGTTGTTTAATTATGGTTTCTTTATTTTTATGTAGATGCGGGGTGGGGGGGCAGAGGAAGAGGTTTGACATTCAATGTTATCAGCCTGTGTCATTTAACTGCCTGGTGCACTGTTCAAGGAAGTTAAAAGGGGGGTTGGTGTGTTTGGTTTTAGCTTATGATAAGGCCTTAGCAATACAGAACTCCCTTTGGCTTTTGCAGAAGTGGATTTTGATTAACTAAAAATACCTAAAGAGAAAACTGTATTATTATGTTTTTGTGGGGGGG
>JANHGB010011600.1:7933-20904 GCA_026283785.1 Coracopsis vasa | reverse complement strand
CTTCTCCAGGCTGAACAACCCCAATGTTCTCAGCCTGTCTTTATACCAGAGGTGCTCCAGCCCTGGGAGCATCTTCATGGCCTCCTCTGGACTCACTCAAGCAGCTCCACGTCCCTCTTGTGTTTTTTCCCCCAGAGCTGGACACAGGACTCCTGGGGGTGTCTCACAAGAGCAGAGTAGAGGGGGAGAATCCTCTCCCTTGACCTCACACTGGGCTCAGAAATATCTACACTGAAGCTGTGCAGTGTATTTGGGAGCAGCTTTCTTTTGGACTGATCACAAGTTTTGGACTGATCACAAGTTTTGGACTGGTAACAGCTGTGTGGAGCTCAGAATATGACTTGGTATTTTGCTCTGTTAGGCTCTGCAGAAGAGATGTTAAAATCTTTAGTGCTGTCCGACTTAAATGATCATGAGAGGTGCACAGCACTTAGCAAAACCTGGCCCCCTAAAATTACCAGGACTGAATTCTCACATGGTAAGCTGGGATATCACCTTTTCAGTTTGTAGCCTGTGCTTAGTGTTTCAGGCTGCATCTCCTCTCTTTTCTGCCTATGCCTTTCCCACCCCACTCTTTAGCTAACCTGCTGCTTTCCCTTCTTTGGATTTCTTTCTTTCACCTCAAACTTGGTTATCTTCTGTTTGGGACAGAACTTCTGCCTGGAGTGGTGCAAACAGCCTGACATTGGACTCCCAAAGCCAGATCTGATTCTGTTTCTTCAGTTATGCCCAGAAGAAGCAGCAAAACGAGGGAACTTTGGAAGTGAACGTTATGAGAACAGCTCCTTCCAAGAGAAAGTTCTACAGTCCTTCTATCATCTGATGACAGACAAGACATTAAACTGGAAGGTGAGGAAATAACCCTAACACCCTGTTGGGGTGGGGGAAGACTTTTATTTCATTGATTTATTTTCTGAAAGAGCTTTATGGAAGTCATTCTCTTAAAGGGAAACTGACTATCCATCTCTTGAGAGGAATCTTCACTTAAAGCAACACATCTGTGTACAGTATCCCAAAGTGCACAACTGTCCAACAGATAAATAGCAGAATAGATGGTGCAGAGGTGTCCCTGAAATAAGATTGGAAATCCAGTTTCAGTACACGTTAAAGGTATAGTTAGCATTCCTGTCTCTTTGCCCCTCAGTTAGAATAACAGACAGACATTGCCAAAGAACCCTCTGAAACACAGCATGAAACCTAGCTTGGTTACACAAATAACTGGAGGATATTGTTTGAGCACAAAGGTGCGATGCTGGCTGTGCTACCATTTAATCACAGTCTATTTATTGTGTATCCTCACAGCTGCTATTCCTCAGCAGTGGTGTGTGGGCCAGCATTGCAGAGGTCACTGTGATAAATCTGCACATCTCTACATCTCTTCACCAAATCCTTTCTACACCTCAGTCACTCCCTCAGCTGCATGGGAGTGATGCTTGCTGGTCTTCAAATGTCAGCCTGGGACCACCAGCATCATGTTCTCAGGCTGACAGCTTTCTCAGCTCTACCACCTTTAGATTGCAGTAGTTAAAAACCAGCAAATCTGAAACTGGGACATCACATGATGGATTTTTAGAGGTTCCTACTATCATGGGTGGATGTTTCTCAGGGAGTACAGTACAGAATGAAGAATGTTTACCTGCTTCTATGTCCCATGTCTCAAAGACTGTCAGCAAACAACACGCAGCAGCAGCAGTTTCTTCTGTTTCCCTTCATCCAGCCCTACATCTACTTCATACATGCTTATTCCTAAATAAAACAGATTTTTCCAATTCCACTCCAGAAACCATATAAAACAGGATATGTAATTAACTCCTTTCACTGCTGATGAATAGTATCAGCATTGACTAATGGAGGGAGCAGACAGTAGCAAGGTGAGTTTTTCTTACTTGGTATCATTAATTGAAGAACATTTTTCTGTAATTTTTGTCCTGGAAACAGGTAATGGATGCTTCAAAGAGCATAGAAGACTTGCACAGAGAAATCAAGCCCATTGCAGAGAAAACTGTGCAGGAGGTTCAGAATAAACCTTTGGAAGAACTCTGGAAATAAAACTTTATACAGGTTATTCTTTTACACATAAGGGAAAACTCTTAGATCCTCCTCTCTTGGTTCACTCCCTTACATCACCTTCCAGTAACTACTCTGATCTCATGTATTCTGAGTCCAGTGTGGTGCTGGTGTCCTTGTGATTGTGTCTGCTCCTCCCCTTCATCCTGCGTAGTCCCTTCTATATTTTATACATGAACATGCAATAAGCATGTAGTAAATTCCTTGTAAAACCCTCCCTACCTCAAGCAGGAGCTCTTGTTCTAGCTCCAGTCATGTCATGCAAATGTGGGTATGGAGCCCAGGGCTGCCCCTGGACAGACAGCAGGAATCTGAGTTACGGGCAACTACCATGTTTCATATTCTTCTGCCTCTCTGGTACATGCATCCCCAGTGCTGAAACCAGTTTGTACAGGATTTCCTAATAAATTACTCTTTAAAACATCTTGCACAGGGCATTTGTTTTCCCCAGAATGATAATTTATCTTCTAAAAGGATATATAGGAAGTGAAGGTGCTGCATTTCAGACACAGGGGGAGTAGTTTGCTAGAGCCGTGGAATGGAGAGATGAATTCAGGTCTGGTCCCCAGCTTTTCAGTGAGAACAATACAGAAACTGAACTGCAATGAGCAGGTAGGAGTTTGAAATTGATATATTAGTTTGAAGGCCAGTTTGAAGGGCGAGTGGCCTGTAAATTATTTTAGACTGGTCAAGTTACTCCTGTGGCCAAGATCAGAAGAATGTCACTTGTGACTCCTACACAGTGTAATTTAAACAGCCTGGAACAGGCTGCCACACCAGAGCAGCTGTGAGTTCATATAAGTTATCAGTAATGACCAGAAAACTACAGTAAACTGGAATGTTAAATCATTTGAAAGGTGCACAGATATGGTGGTGGAATTACTATGGAAATGTGTTTTTCCTTTTCTGCTAGCATGTCTGCAGGTGCTTACCCTCTGGAGTAGGAATATGAACTTGACAGTCCCAATAGATAATGTCACCACAGTTTCCCTTTCATTGCCCTAACAGGGTAAAACCAAGTAATTTCGACAGCATTCCCAGCCCCACTGCAGGGTTACCGGATACCACCAGCCACCACCTTCATGGCATCTGCTAAAACATTAGGACAGGCAAAGAGTTTAGATCTGTTTATTCAGATACAAATTCAAAGCAGATGATGGAGCACAGCCCCATTTCCTCTGCTGCCTCTTCCCCTAACTACAAGAGAAGGAGAGAAGCAGGCAGAAAGCAGCAAATAATAATTTAGTGACAGAAGCATTGTGGTTCCCAGTTCAAACCTCTGCATTTGGATAACACAGGGACAGTTAGAGAGCATCAGTATATCAGTGACAGGAGAAACAGGTCATTTCTAGCCAGCTGGCACCAGCCTTGGGTACAAAAGCATCAACTGACAGGTTCCATCCTAAATGTAGAAAACAAAGCCTTGTAAACAGGTCTGCAATCTGCAGCATGCATTAGGAAACTACTTCAAGCAACTTCTGTTGCAGTTTGCGTTAAGACAGCTCTCCTCCACTCTAACCTTCTTCCGAATTCTGTGAGGAAAAGGGCCCCAGGCAGAGCTATCATCTTAAAGTAGCTAAAATTTCCAGTATAATTTGATCTTCTCAAGGCATTGTCTTTACTGCCCTCTTTGGGATGATGACTTGAAATGGGTTTTCTCTGGGTTAGCTCCTACAGTACCTTTGTGCATACTCTGCAGGGAGGTGAAGCTGGCAGAAAACAAAAAGAAAGGTACCCACCCAGCTAGGAAGCCTACTTGACCTTCAGGCCCCTCTTCTGATTTGGAAAGGGAATGTCTAACAGGAGTAGCTGGAGGAACTACAACCCACCGAGGACACCTTGGGGAATTCTATAGCTCACATTTTTGGTACCGACAGGATTAGTTCCCTTGGGGTGCTGGCACAAGCAGGCACATGACTGGCAGATCTCAGTTGTCCTGTTTTGCCTCTCCCAGCTGTGGACTGTTTTTCCAGGACTATGGAATCCAATTCTCTGCTTGAAGCAGCTTTCCTGAAGATACTTGCTGTAGACATTAATCCATTGTAGAAGCACAATGTTTTATTGACTCATGGTGCAGGAACACACACATTTTCTATTCTTCCATTCTTTCTGCTGTTATTTAAACTGAGATAGAGATGTTCCTCCCCAGCAGCATGGGTCTGCTCCATGCTTTCCCAGACAGCCTTTTGCTTATTGAATTACCAGTTACTTGTAAATTCCCTCAACTTCCTTTTCATAGCATGTGAGGAGGGAAACTAAATCTAGGAGGAAGTGCTGCGTACTGCAAAGCACGGACAGGAATTGTACTGTAGCAAGCCTGGCCACCTGCACTCCAGGGGCTTCACAGCTGTGTCTGTTGTTCACTTGCATTAGGAGCTGCAGTCCAAGTTGGCCAGTGACAAGAGAAGCTGCTAAAGGAATTAACTCTACATTTCACCTGCTAAATGACGGGTGGCTCTACTTAAGCTTCAGAGTCCCCATGTAAGGATTAATGATTTCTATGCCTCCCCCAGAAGGCCATCTGACCTGCTGATGTAACAGATAAGTCTTTGAACTCCTAAGCACCACTGCATCCACTTCCAGCAACTGTTTTCTGCTGAGAAATTCTGACTCCAGACAGTAAGGCTGTGTCACTTGATTCTTCATCCGCACTCCACTCAGAGGCTGCACAGAATGCCAGGATGGACAAGAGGTGGGGATGGCAGCAAGCACCTATGAAAACTGGTAGCCCCAGGCTCTTGAAGGAGCTTCCCTCCCCCCCTTCTCCCCACACATAACACAAATTTGCAGAGTCAGTTTCTTGTTTGTTTTCAAAGGGATAGAATTTCAAAGTCTTCATCTTCTGAGTCAAAAAACCTTTCCAATCTGTCAGCATCAGAAGAGCCTGCAAGAGAAAAAGAAAGCGCTACCTCCATGGGATGCACTGACTGCTCAGCACCAGTGAGATCAGCTGAAGAGCAGCAGAATTTGAATGTTAAGTGCCTGCAAGTTCCGAAAGATTTGACATACCCCAATGAAGGCCCTGAGAGGGATGAGAACATCTCAGTAGCACAGAAAAATACACTGGAGAGAATTACATGGTGCACAGAAGGTGCGCCACGTTTCACAGATCCCAAAAGCAGCCCTGATGCAGCACAACTTTGCTGTGACTGTTTTGTATAACCTTCCTGTTCAGCAGCTCTGTACTAGCAGGAGACTGTTCTGCCTCGAGAGGCTCAAAATAGAAGAGCTTGTCTAAGGTCTGTACTAACAGCCATGAAGATTTCTGGCCCAATTAAGTGATATGGGAACATTCCCCATCCCCCATGTATCAGACTTGTTTTATGCCATAGATGCCTTTGATCCAACTACTGGGGAATGTAATTACACGACATGCACTCTCAGAAGTAATTAGTACAGTCCATTTTGCGAGGAAAGATAACGTATTTAATCCCTCCTGTCCACCCTTCCAACTCTATGGTGAGGAGAGAGCACATACCTATAGGGGAAGTAACTTTACCATAAGGGAAATGCAGGTGAGAATGTATATGCAAGCTGTGGAAGTAAAGGAGAAACCTACTTGGGCTTCATGAAAGCACTCACTGGCAGAACAGCCAGCCAAAAGCTAAACTGCAATAACTGATGGCTGGGGACAGAGAACTGCAAAGCTGAACACTCCCCCCAAACATGTAGTAACAAGCTTTAATCCCATAGTAGAGTGATCAAAACCAGTGATACAAGGCATCTACATAGATCGCAGTGCCCACAAGTGGCACCCAAGTGGCAGGGGAAAATAAGGACAAGGGGCTGGATAATCATGAGAGTACAATTATTCCTTCTAGTGAGGGATAGGACTGTTGAGAAACAGAACGGCCACAGCAGATGTGAAAGGCTCTACAAGGTAGGGAAGTGGGAGAAGGACAAGTAGCCAATTACAAAAACGTTTTTAAGAGTAAGAAAGGCAGCAATTAGGGAGAATTTAGTAGAGGTAAGGATCAATTGACAGCTGGAGGCAATCAAGCATTCTGACAGAAAAGGACAGTGAGACAAGGCAGGCTTTTCAAGTTCATGCTAAGGAGAGATAGCAAGTAAGCACAGGGTGCAGGATGCAAGTAACAGGACACAGTCCAATGCCTGGTGACAGGGTAGGTTTGTCTATGCATACCTATTGCTCTTGGCAGAAGCTGTCAATGGCTTTTTATCTCCTACAATGTTTGTGCACATTATTAACACGATAAACAGAGCCTGACAGCCAAGATACTGCCCAGCACTTGTTCCCTTTTGCGTTGGTAGTAGTACATTCACAGGGAATGAGTGACTTACACTGGAACTAAGTTTGACCAGCCCTGTCTGACCATTTTCATTACTTAGAAACTCAGTTTTCAGCCTTTTCAATGGACCCTTTTGATTCCTCCAAGCATCCCTTTATAAATCATAAATTCATGTTGTTGTGATAGCTTATGAACTTGTTTATCATTTCCCTCAGTCACCATTCTCATTCACAGGCTCATCCTAAAAATCATCCTGAGACACCGTGGGATCTGCGAAACATCAGCTGAAAGTGTTTCACAAAGAAACAAGATCAACTGACCCAAGGTGAGCTCCAGGTGGAACAGGAACATACTAGAAGTCACCATGCAATTCCACACAATTTCCAGCAAATCAAAGGGACCACCTCACCCTTCACTCTGCCCCCCTGCAGGGCCTTACCTGGTGTGAGATTCAGGACATCAGGGTTGGAGAAATGCGAGGGTTGGCGTTCAACCAGTTCAAACATTGGCAGTGCTCCTCTTACAAGGGACAGCTGTGGAGCAAGAGCAGAGCCATAAGAACCAAAAACTCTGTACTCGGGGTGCTCTGGGTCTTTAAGGGGTAACAACAATCTGTTGGCACTTCATTGCACCTGAAAAAACATTTCTCAGATCTTTGACTCACATCATCAACAGCATTTCATGAGCTATGCTCTTCTTGGTAGTTTAATAAACCAAACGGGATGATGCTACAGAGAACATGGCCTCTGTGCAGCAGTTTGGAAACAAGACAATAACCTATATTCCTTTGTTCCTTTCTTGGTGATATAAACACAAACCTTTCTGATTTGCTGGCACCAATTGTTAAAGTCCTCCTCTGTGTTGCAGAAAAAGCCCTGGAAAAAAAAGAAAGAAAGAGGAGAATTTATTGTTACAACACTCAATGCCTTACTTTTAAACTGCGGCTTACACTGCCCCATTAAACTGAACACTCCCCATATGCTTGATGTGATCGGACTATCCAAGTGCTGAAATCATCAGTGTAATGGACTGCTCTACTGCAGAAAGAAAACTGGGCAGAAACAACCCACGTGGAAACAAAGGTCGGTGTAAGGCATTGCAGGTTCAACAGAAAACAAGCCACACTGAACCATAATATGGATTCAGGAATGAATTTGGATCTGCTCATCAAAGGCAGGAATCAAAGCCTAAACTAAACTTGAGAGAAAGATACTGCCCCATGAGGAATGGCATTTAATTGCCATGCAAGGGGAACTTCCCTGGACCAGAGTGCTTCCTTCTCGAGGAGCTTCTTTACCACCGTTACCGAAACCCACAGCAGCACTTGCTGAGACCACAGCATGACCGTAGAATACCCAACCCACCACCGCTGCCTTTGCCAGTTCCCTGCGTAAAGGGATGGCTATGGAACAGAGGGACCACAACACCACTCCTTTGGGTGACTGGAAACAAAGAGTAGGAACGTACCACTGCAATGGAGGGGTCAAGCTCAGCAATGCTCATTCTGCAGGGAGGGTGCTGGCAGTGGAAGCTTTCATCAGGGAGACAGCCACTGTCATTGGGCTCCACTGCAGGCTGCGTAGTGTGGGGATCCAGGTAAATGAGTTCCTCACCTGGACAGACGTGACAGCTGACCCTCCTTGCTCTTCTTGAGCCAGTATGGACATCATAGATTGAGCAAAAAGGTAAGTGTGTTCTCCATGGCACACCATCTTCTGTTAAAGCACACATCAAAAATCTTATCTCACAACAAGGGAACATGCAAGTATGCTGCTGGGATTACACTGCCGTAATAGTAAAGATTTCACTGAAAACTACTAATATAACAAAAAGAAAATTAAAAAAAAACACAACAAAAGAAACAAAGCAACCAAAACCCACCAACACAGAATACTAAACAGGAAACCCCAAAACCCAACAGCCAAGAAAAACGTACAGAACAGTACAGTATCACTATGCACTGATGCCACACAAGAAGAAATGGCTAAATTAAGAACTTTGTTTCTTAAATACCTGAGACTGAGAGGAACTTCTTCCATAGTTACACTCAGTACTTCCTCTGCAGTATTTAAAAAGTATAAAGCCATCCAAAAGTCATTAAGCAATTTCACTACCCAGAACATAAGCTAGACTGATTCACATGGCAACTATCACAGTGATGTGGATCATAAAATAATTATTTTTATTTGCCAGAGGACCGACTAGACTGATCTTTAGATCTTGCGTTAAATGTGGAAGACAAGAGCTCTATCTTCACCTTTTACAAAACATTTAATAAATATGAGAAATGTCACATAAGCTACCCAAGTAATTCTTGGTCACAAAATGATCAAAAAGCATAGATTTCTTTGGTTTTTTTTAAACTCAGATATAACTTCCCTTCATAAGGTTTTTGAAGACTTGATGTTAAGATTCTCTACAATCTCACTATGATCTGTATATCTTAACCAGAAAACACTATTTTCTTCCCGCATAAAAGGGGAAAAAAACCTGAAAAGACCAAAAAAACCGCCCCAACCAAGTCCCAAAACACTTACAGCAAACTCAGGGAGGTTTTTTTCAAGGTTTTCTTCTCCTCCATCTAAAATTGTTGCCAGAGATGTACGCAGGACTCTGGAAAATACTTCTAGTTGCTGACATGCTGTTGAAACACTGGTTATTTCCCCTTGATATCCAGCATCAGATATAAGCTATAAAACCAAAAACATCACAGAAAACTTGCATTATTTACATTTATGTTTCAGATATCCTAACAAGTCTAGAAGAACACACAGAATTGTAAGATTTGCCTCTGCATACACTTAGTGGAATTCATGTTTGTCTTTCACACTACAGAAAAGGAAATCAATAAAGATGTAGCAAAAAATGTAAATCATAATGACACAAAAATATATTTCAGAGCACAGCAAGACAGAACATTCTTTCCCTGTCACAGGAACATACCAAGCTGCCTGAAATGTCATACTGCACCAGAAATCCAGAATTCTCAGATACAGATCACAGGGAAAAAACAACAAACTGGGAAACTACACTTCCTACTTGCAACCTGTAACACAATTCCTCCTACCAATGTGTACTTGCACTGTTCTGACATTTGAATAAGTAGTATTAGCAGGAATACATATAAAACATACAGGTAAGATCACAGACAATATTTGATGCCAGAACAGTCAGCCATTTATGGATATTCTCATTTATCAGACTTGAGTATAGTACCTTCACAGTAAAATTAAGCATTAAACAGTCAGGATGGGCTTCTGCCAACTTGTAGAAGAGATCTCTCCATGTAGTATGTGCTATCATTTGCTCAAGCCAGGCTGGAGTCTGAAAGATTAGAGCAATAAACAGAAATGTAAGAATTTCTAGTTGTTAAGGTCATTAAAAGTAAACCTTTTACCTTTCAGGAGTCCTGCAAGTTGTTGTACAGAACTTTATTATAAAGGAGGACGCCTTTGAAGCTTCTACATTCTCTAGGCCTCTAAAGACCCCAGTGAGGCACAGCTGGTTTTCTGAAACCAGTTGTTTCTTAATCAAAGAGCTTTGAAGATATGATTTCCTTTCCCCCACCATCCACTACTCCATCAGACACAGGCAAATGTGTAGGATTCACTCATGTAGAGATAGCAATATGGATGCCATGCACACCTCTCCTTCCTCTGTAAAGATGGAATCTGCTTTCCGAGGGTCAAAATGCTTAATAAGTAAGCTCTTTAAATGGTTTTCTACAGTCTCCTGAACTTGCAGTGGCTCAACACCTGTATAGAAGGAAGACAAAACCTTAGCAGATGCAATCCAATCGAACACGGCAGCAACACCTTAAGTATTTCAATGAGAACAGAAACTACTCAGAAATTTATCAACATGGAGAGGAGAGCCATCAGTTCTACTGTCAAGCCACACTGATATAGACAGATTCAGGTCCTTGATCTTTCTTCCTAAATGGAGACTTTTTAGGATCACAGGCAGGTCACACTAGTCCTTTTCTCTTGCTCTCTTCATCAGTTACGCAAACAGCTATGTCAGTCATTTCACAAGACTGTTACTGGGCACAATACCAAAATGCATGTATCTTAAACACAAAAGGGATTACAAGGATGGTGCACAACCCACATTATACAGACTAAAGTCCACCCTTTTAGTACGTTTGCTACCAGTACCTTTGATAGTATAGGATAAAAGAATACACAAAGTTGTAGTAAGTAGTTCTAAAATTCCAAGATCAGGGTATAATAATTCTGCTAATTTGTAAATGAAAGTTTATACTAACTAAGGGGCAAATATAACAGAAGATAATGCTAAACTTTCAAGAGGCTGCTGAAGAATTCAAAAGTGGACTGGTAAAACAGAATTCTTAAGAAAATACAGGCATCTGTATGACAGCTTTCCATCTAACCATTCATCTACTAAGAGGTATAGTAACTAGCAATAGGGCAGTTGTTCAGTTATTTATACTGTACTCTTAGAAACAATGAAATACCGGTAAGACCATCTACATAACAGTACCCTTGACTATAAAAACAAAATACAGTTTATGCAGCTGCTTCAACTGTATTACCCTTTATCATACAGTTTGTGAGTATTTCAAAGTGTTCCTCAATAGATTATTTACTCTCTGTGCAGAATAAACATATTATAAAGAATTTAGTCATACACACATATAGGATGTCAACTTCACAATAATCCACTTATTATGATCAAATTTGCCACCGATTCAAATATTTCTGATGAAATAAATACCCAAATTATAGTGTATCAATCACTTATCAATCATACCTGTCTGAATGAGCCACTCTGCCAGCAAGTTTACAGTCTGTGCCACTGCAGTGTAGTTTTCAGAGAGGAGCTGGATAACATTCTCTGGAGAACCTCCTGCTTGGAAATACCTGAGGAAAGGATTACAAAAGAACTAGCTGAGAGTCATATTAAAAATCAATACCAACTGAACTCTAAATAAAGGAAAAACAATAGCATCATTTATGAGCTTTCACACAAACTTCCATACAAACTGATCACACCACACCTGTAACACACATAATGTGTATTTTAACACATGTAAGGTTACACTCACCTCTTTAACGTGTTAAATATAGATGGCTCCATTATATAGTCAGGGGTTGAAAATTTCTTCAGGCATTCTTGCTGGACTTCGGCATCATCTTCCCCCTCCCCATCCTCATCGTCTTGCTGCTTGCAAGCACAGGCAAGTTAGGCACCTTTCTTGTCCTGTTCCCCCCTCTAATCCCATATTTATACTACTTTTGCTCACAGAAACTTACACACCTCGGCTCACCCCAGGAAGCGACCTCCTTCACACAAAACCACGACTTTTTAACAGAGAAGGCACAAAACCAACCAGTTGTTTTCCTCTACAACGGCCTCAAGCGCCAGGCCCCAGCACAGAGACTTCCCCATCAGCCTCTACACTCAGCGCTTACCGCCTCAGGCTTAATCCCCAGACGTGCTCCCCCCACCCGCAGAGCGAGAAGGCCTGGGATCTCCTTCGGAACCCACTCGACGCCCCCAAAAGTCTCAGCTCTCCAGAGCGGCCCCGGAGGGGAGCGCTCCCCCTCACAGGCCGCTCCAGGCCCGACACCGAGCTGCCAGCTCCCGCAGCGCGGCCAACCCCGCGCCGCGCCACCTACAAATATGCCCGCAAGCGCTCACCGTCCCTCCATCTGCCTCGTTCCCCCACTCCGCCGCGCTGCCTTCGAAGTAATCAGCGTCCTCCATTGCTCCTCCCGCCCCGCCCCGGGCCGAGAAAGCCGCGGCGGCTGCCAGAACCAGGCCGCGACCGCCCCGCAGGGAGGAGCGTCGCGGAATGGCGGGCCCCGAGAAGGCGGAGCCGCTGCTACCGCAGGTTGGGAGTGAGGAGCAGGGTGGGATTCGCCGCAGAGCGGGGGATGGCGGCTAGTGGGGGAAACCTGCTTCGGGACGGCCGGGGTTGTCCTGCCGCAGACCGTGCCCCAGCCCGGCGGGGCTGGCAGGAGCCGGCGGCGCGGCCGTTACCTCACGCCTCAGCGCTGCCGGCGGGGAGGCCTCTGGGTGATGAATGGCGGCTGAAACCGCCGTGAAGGGCAGCAGGTAAACACGAAACACGGAATGCGAAGCCGGCCTGGTGGAGGTGGTTCTGGATGCAGTTGAGTAACGGTGGTTTCCTTGCGCTTCCTGAAGCATGAAAAGGATATTGAACAACAGGAGCAAGTTGATAGTCGTGATCAAATGTTATGGTGGAATTAAAAAACCCCTATCAAGTAAGAAAAAAAGAATAGGAAAGATAATTTTGGTAGAATGAAAGTGGGAAGATTATTAGGGCTGGATTCTAGTGGTAAAGTTTTATGACCAAGCACTGGTGTAACTCTGTGTACTCAAAACTTGCTGGAGAATAGCATTAAATAACATTAGTGCCTCTTCTCATTGAAAACAATTTGGGGGTGGTGGGTGGTGGGGGGCATTACTTTTAGCCTAAGACAAAATCCTGAAGGCTTTGATGTGAAAAAAACATCTGAATAAATCAACTGTAGTCCCTATAAATAACACTACCGGCGTTAGTTACCCATTTCTGGGCAGAAGGGTGTGCGTTGTTGTCAGCCTAACACATCAGTGTGCTATCAGCATTGTTCTCAGACTAAAGCCAAAACACAGCATTGTACCAGC
>JANHGB010011594.1:0-12112 GCA_026283785.1 Coracopsis vasa | reverse complement strand
AGGTGAAGACACATGTTTTCAGAGTGTTCCTTAATCCTTGGTGCATATTCAGGATGTGTCAAAAGACATTTGATGGAGTTATCACTATAGCAGAAATATTTTGAATGTCTCTCCAATAGAAAGTTTTGTTGATTCCTCCTCTTCCTGATCAAAAAGGGGAGGAAAAAAATACACGAGTTTGTGAAGTGTCTGCTGTCCCAAACAGTGCGGATATATATATATTAACCAAAGTCTCTTTTAAGTAAAAAATAATATATTTAATTTGAAAACAAATTTTTCTATGGAATTCGTAAGAAACATATTTATTAGCCCACACTGTCATGGCATCCCCTCAGTGCTGGACCATTTGAGTGACAGACCCTCGCTCCTATACACCAGTGTTAGTTCCAAAGCAAAGTGTTCTACTTTCAGGTTAATAAATTTTAGTTAAAAAAACAATCAAACAAAACCCCCCAAAATAAAAAACAAACAACCAAATAAACAAAAAACCCCACCAAACCCAAACCAAAAAAACCCAAACACTTTTACTGTGGCAGCCTGCTGTCATTATCCATCCAGCACTATTAGGTTGTTACATACACCTACCACATGCAATAATAGCTGTTACAGTGCAAGACGATGACAGTTGTTGCAATGACATCAGACCCTTCTGCTCCTGAGGGCTAAGGGAATATTGCGTCAAAACTTCTTTACATTGGCACATGTTCTTATGCTTGAAAACCTCTCTCAAGGGTCACACACTGGTGAAAGACTACCAAAAGTAGCTTCTGTCAGGGTGCTGTGACAGTTGGCTGCTCTGCATAAGGAGAAACATGAGCTGCAGGATTGTGGCAGTGCAGGGTCCTCACCAGCTACAGCCTGTCCTATCACCCCCAGCCAGGAAGCAGAGCAGATCTCAAGGGTGTCCAAGGGCAGCCGCTAACCCTGAGCATTAGGTAAGCTCACAGCAAATAGGCTGTAAAGTCAAGATCACAGGTCTGGCCAAGTGTCCAGATCAGCAGGACAGATTGCCAGGCATAGGCATAGTTGCAGCAAAGCTCAAGCTGTTAAAGGTGTGAGCCTCAGCTTGAAAGCAGCACCCAAAAGTAGTGCAAGGAGCCCACACTAAGGCTTCTCAGCAGAGATATTCAGGGGAAGCCTCTGCTGAGGCTTATCTTTCTTTTAAGGCTACCAGCTACATCAACTCTGGGCTAGCCTTGAGCCCAGGCATGTAAAGCCTCAGGGCTCTGACAGCTTTCTCCAGCAGATTTTAAACATTTATATGCCATGTCAGCTCTGCCCATTCATATTTTGTTTGTTTGTGTGCTGTTAGGTCTGTTTACATTTTTATTATCCCTCTTTAACATTTGAAGATGTGGTACACAGTGCTTGAATTCAACTACAGCAAGATCCCCAGACTGGAAATGTGATCTCCTGATATTTTCCTGATTGAGTACATTTCACTGACGAGACTTGGGAGACATGCTCAGTAGGAGTTATTGCTCATTAGTTTGTACTTCCCCTACTGAACTTATTTTTACCCTGAATTACTCATCAGATTCAAAGGCTATAACAAAAACAACACTAGCACATAAAAAAAGACAGGGACCCTCTTCTATCCCCTCGATAAATGGGCACAACTGACACCCAGACAACTAACCTCGCTTATCCTGCAGGACACAGTGTCACCACACAAGTCACCATCCTGTGCAAGCCTCCAAACCCCAACTGGGAACCATTTCCCCAGAGCAAAGCTGCACTAGTTACTCTTACCAGTATGGAAGAGTTGTGTGCCATGGTTCAGGGCCAGCCTCATGTCTGCTTGGTTTGCTAGTAAAGATGCAGTAAAGCATGTCAAGAATGAGCAGACTGAGCTGTAAACAGGTTTTCTTTCTCGCATGGGTTGCAGGACTCATCTAGGTTTAACAAAAAGGTTGGAGAATGGGGAAAAATTAAAATAAAAGGAATGCGAGTGAGGCTTTCAGCCAGCTTTATGGAAAGCAGATTTTTGTGCGTGAAATGTCAGGTGACATCCAAGATCTGACATTTTCTGATGCTTTTGCTATGACAATTCCTTTATCTTGATTGCTGCCATGTCTGATTTTTGAAAGACTTCTAACATTGATTTCTAAAGCTTTGTGCATAAGAAATAGAACTAATCTCTTTAATCTCTTCAGGGCAGAGACTATCTCTTCCTTTGTACATGCATAGTAATTAGACCCAGCATAATTTAGAGCCTTTAAATGTTGCAAGGGATACTGGAGCATTCAAAGCTATATGTATGATGTTTTTCCTTTGGGTTAATCTGAAAATATTACCCTTATTCTTTTCAAATTGCCCAAATGCATATGATCTTCCCAAGTGGCATGGTCCCCTTCTACTTATTGCAAAGACTTGTAGATGTGTTTATACCTCTGAACATGCAAGCCTCACAACAGGGATCCTGACTCAAGCTTATCTGCAAAGGTGTAATCAAGCCACCATAGTAAAGCTGACATCAAAGTAGCTCATTAAGTGAAACTCCGGCAGTTATCAATTACACTGTTGAATGAAAGCATTTGTCAGAGCCAATATACAGCCAGGCATCCATGAACAATGAAACTAGCTAATTACCTACTAAGTCTTTCCATTTGCTTGATTGAGTTTGGCAAGTAGATAGAGCATGTGAAACCATTCTGCAGGGACTTCATGCTTGCACTTAGAGACATTAGCTCTTCCTGACAGGAAATTGCTTTTCTCCCTTAATGTTTCCACAAAGAGCTAGTAAGACACAGGAAACCATTCTGTGCATTTGGCATCTGACATTCATAAAACTTCAGCAGTCCCTGTAAGCAGCTAGGACTAGATATAAGCATTGGCATGCACAGTAAAGCCTTCAACTCAAAGCAGCCGTAGCAGCACCCCTTGGCACTCCTGACATGCAACACTTACTAGATAAAGGATTTTCCAGGAGAGAAGCTGACAGACACATTTTGGGTAGATGGAAAAGGACATCTGTGAAAGAAGAAGAGCTGTTTGCAATACACTGTTGCTTTTGGCCTTAGGAATCAAATTCATGTTCAGGAATGAAAGGTTTCTGCCTGAATTCAAGACATCAAGTAATTACTCAATGCTCTACAAGTAATTAGAACTGTGAAATTCAAATTGATGTTCTTCAGCTTATTTATGTTAAATATGCTAAGAGAAGCCTTTTTACAGAGCAAAAAGGCATCCCGCCTCCTGAAGCTCCTTAACTGCCTGTTTTCCTATTACACTGCATCAGAAAAGAAATCCCATAGCCTTCTGCCTGAGATAAGCACATAATAAACTCCCTAAATCTAACAGATGTCTCTACCTTTTAAGCTGATCTGGGGAACACATTTTTTGATACAAAAAAATTTGGCTAAGGAGGAGTACCACTACATGAAGAAGTACTATGTTGGGAGAAACCCAGAAACCATGAATGGCCTTAGATTATGCAGATGACAAACCGTCTCTTCCTGTTCTGACTGCTCCAGTCTGACATGAGCCTTGCTCCTCAGCACTAGTAGCAAGCAGAGATGGACACAACAGTCACAGCTACTGGGAAAGCAGGACATCTCCTGTCTTATAATTAACTTGTAGTCATTTGCTTTTGCTATTAACCCTGGAAAAATAATCTTAACACAATTCCTAGAGTAGGATAAACTCCTTCAAGTCCACCATTCCCTAGGAAAGTGTGGGAGTTTACAGCTGGCCAGTGAACAACCTGCCACTAACAGAAAGAGCATTAGAGACCTCAAGTCTTCAAATCGTTCAACTCTCTACTGCTGGTGATACCCAGCAGAGAGTAAGCGTGTATACAAAACAGTAGCGAAACTTTTACTTTTAGGAAACACAATCCCTCTGAAACACCATTTGGGGAATTCTTTATGCATTGTGAAAGGAGGCTACAAGCCCAGATAAGATTTATGTTTATATAAATTACTTTTAACAAGAGACAATATCTAAACAATGTAGGAAAACACATACCCTCTCCAGAAGTAAAACCACAATGTCCAGCCACAGAAAGCTCTACTGTATTTCAAATAACTTCTGGTTTATGTAAGGTACCAACATGCCTTTAGAAAAATGGAAAACTAAACTAATTTCACTATACTTCAGATTGGTGGAGCCTTGCATAAGACATTATGTATTCAAGATTTATGCTTTTATCAACATGCTTTTTAAAAGTCTATTGAAATTAACACCCTCCTTTGTTTTTATTGAGCTTAGTGCAGGATTTACTGCATGAAGCATAATGACCTGTGGTGTATAGACAATTAAATGAGATGAACTATTGGCCTATTTTGTCCTTAAATCCCTGTATGTTGCTAAACCTATGACAATAGAACAGCAAATTGAACAAACAAGAGCAGCAAGTCAGCAGATACCAGTTATTTACATCTCCAGCTTTAGCCTTTATCCTTCCCATCAAAGCATCATTGTGGAGAATGCATTTACCAATCAAATGACCATGCTCATGTGCACCACAAGTAGGTGAAATACACCAATGTTACTCAAAACTTGTGACTTCAGCCTGGTCATTGTTTAGTATTTGATTAAAATGAAACACCTGGGCAAGTGTATGCAGAACAAGGACCCTAGGGCAAAGGTGTCCAAGACAATTACATTCAAGAACACGGCTTAATCCATAAGGAAGATGGATTTCAGCAATGGCTTGAGAGAAGTACAGGGAGCAAGAGGAAGAGGAAGAAATTAAATCAAAGATGTTATCTTGATATTTAAAGACACTTTCCTATAGGTTCCTCTGGAACATTAATAGACATAGTAAGGTGACAAAGATATAAACCAGCCATTAATTTAATTACTCTGACCCTCATGATTTAGGATAGCATTTTTCAGCAGCTTGGACATTTATTGAATGTGAAACTATTGAAAACCAGACATTTTAATAGATCCTGAAAGCATTAATTCCACTCTGACTCCACTGAGGAATTTGGCTGCATACACTTAAAGATAAGCTGTTTCAGAAAATCTGAGCTTAGTGTTGCCTCCAGCTGGAAATACCAGGCTGATGGGAAATACTAAGAACATAGATCTATCTGTATCAATAGGCTTGTAAAAGAGAATAGGTCAGTCAGTGTCAATTGAGCTGGATTTGCATGTTTGCTTCTACTAAGTTTAGAATTATTGTTTTTAACGTTTCCTTTCTCTCAATAGCCTTCTTCTGCTGAGAATTTCAAAGTGTCAGCAACTATTAATGAATTACCCAATTAGTAGCAATACACTCTTACAGGGATAGGGAACGCATAGCTCCAAAAAGAGTGTGCAGCACTAAACACACTTGCCATTATGATTTGTGCAGATATGAGGTATGTTAGTTACAAAATGCAAGAACCAATACACTTTTTGCCTCCCAGCCCACTATTTTACTTCTTTCCTAAAGCTTCTTTCCTTCATTGTCACTAATTATACATGTGTAACTAAAGTCTATGCCAAAACACGCCTACTGCTCTTCAGATTCCTTTCACTAGATGCAGGTGGTCTCCATAAAGGCTGACTTAACTTTTAGTGAAGGTTTCTTTTATAGTCATTAGTAGAATTTCAGATTTCTTTTTCCATCAAAATAAGTGATCTTTCTGCCTCAGAATAAACCACTCAAACTGATAAGCAATTTGTGCCACTGAAGCCAGCATACAGTTTCTTGCACTTTCGTACCTTGTTGATTTAGTGCCAATCACTGAGGCAAAATTAGTCTAAAGTAATCCAGACTGATATGATGGTTTAAGTGATATACCAATTCCTGTGTCCATGTGAAAAAACAAAACAAAACCATCACCACAATTATACCAGCTAAAGGCTTGGCTAGGCAAGAATTTAATTAGGTATTTAGTGACACATTTGTCAAAGGTACTGGTCTAGGAGGCTAGGTGCTACCTTCTGGAAAAGCTAGTTCTTGGTTCTGGACTTTCCCTGACCTCAAAAAGCCTCTCTCCATCCCTCTGCTGCAGTTTCCCTTCTCAGCTATTTGACAGGACCAGCTTTTTGAAAGTGTGTGCTCTATTTAGATTAGTAATGTCCAAGGCTTCCTGAAATATCAAGGCCTTACTCGGATTTAAAATTCTTATCTATCTATCTATTTTCATATGTTTTACCTCCTGAGCATGAACTTGCTTAATTTTATTAAATAAATATTCATTTTTCATTTTACAGTTGATTCAAATACAAGGCATAACTTTCCAGGCATTGCTGTGCACGAAACTTACTGTACACTAAAATTCTGTACACTAAAAATTACTGTACAATAAAAGTACGACACGTGACCTTCAAGATATGCAGTCTGAAATTTAGGAGCCAATTGTTTGTAATTATACTGGATGAACAAAATTTAGGATGATTTGAAGGGATCATTAATTGTTGTGAACTCACTAGATGGGTACCAGTTTAAGAAACACATATAGGTATAATTTCTATAATTTTCTGCAACAGCAGATCCCATGATTTATAAATGCATTTATTGGAAGGAGCGTGGCTAAGAGTTCTCAGAAGTAATCATCACTCAGGGCACTAATGAATGCTTTGCAAGCCACTAAAAAATACAGATCATTTTCACAGCTTAAGGCTATAGTTATCCTAGCTAAATGCATTTTCTCAGTTCATCACTGGTGGAAAAGGAAAATCTTATGGAGACAACTGAGTGGGCTTAATACCTTAGCATCTAATCTTGACCTAGTGTGCAGAAAAATCATGTTGTCATGAGTAAGATACTCAAAATCACAAACATACCATAGCAGTTGGAGACCCATCTTCAAAAAATTCCATTGTCCCAGAGGTAAAGTGTTACCTGAACTGTCTTGAATGTAGTTGACCCACTTGGAACGTTTGCTTAAACTATGAATCTAAAGAAAACCCACCGTACCAAGTTCTTTAGCTACAGGTGCTGCTTATGCCATTTATTAGAGCAGCCCCAAGTCTGCTGGCGAGTGTGATGCCTTTTGCTCTCTGCTCACAAGTTCTTTGTTATTTTTGCCTCTTGTCTAAAATACTGACTAATGTTCAAAGAAATAAATACTGACATACTAACATAATTACACAGTTTAGTATAATCAACATAACATTAAAAATAGTAACAAAAAAGTGGTTCTATTACAGAAATTGTAAGCTTTTCAAATATCCATTTTGTTAGATATTTCTAAAGTAAAAGATTCAATCATTACTAGTTGCATTCATACAATGGTTACTCATTTTCAAATTTGATTTTGTGCTCACTTTTCTAGAAGTTTACATAAAAATTCAGGAATTGAAATACTCATTTCCAAATTCCAACGTAATTATTTATAAATTACTGCTGAAAATTCAGGGGCATTTTGGAAAGTTATCACACATCTTTTCCCCAAAGAATCAAGTTAATCACTGCATTCTTTATAAATTGTGAATTATTTGATAATTTCTCTGAAGTAATTTCTTTTATACTCTCTATTACTGTCTGTTAGGATTTAATTTTTTTCTTTAAGGCAGGCTGAAACTTGTTCTTTGTGGCTACAAACAGATCTTGCACCATCAGCATCATCCGAAGTGGACAGCAAACATGCAAGATTCCTGTAGCAGCCAGATTGGTACAGCTCGTTGTCACACAAGGTCATTTCACAACACTGACTCATCTTGCTGAACCACTGCACACTCACCACCCAGTTCTCTTTAGCCAAACATCTCTCATCATTTCAGAGGACATAGGTTATACTCAAGCACTCTTTTACACATTCACAGTTCAGAAATCCTGTGTTTCTAAGAGGTGGTGAACTTTTCTTTATTATTACTGCCTGGGCACTCAAAGCCTGCAACATACATACAGGCTGAAGAGCACAGATGCATAAAGACATAAAAAAAGGTGAACACTTCAAGGAACTTAGTAATATATTAGCACCAAGTAATACTGCAGTGGAAAGCAATGCTAAGCTTGTCACTGCTTTGGACAAACTTCCCAGCAGATACTTAGTCTGTGCAAGCTCCGCATTGCCTCTGCTGTCTGAGGAAACTTCCCGGACAGTTCATTTTTTCATCAAAATCCTGTACCCTGAATACAAAGCCATACCTAGACTGGCAGGAGCTTCCTTCCCACAAGGGGCTTGCCTTTACCAAGGGGCTGCCCCATTTCCTCATAGGGAAGTATATGTAACAGAAAGAAACAGTTATTTCCTACTTGGACTTCAAATGTATTGAGCTGATGGAGGGCTTGGGGAGGGTTCATAAGTGGTGAGCTGTACTTGTACTGTACCCAGAAACATCTCAAGGAAAACAATGAAACATGGATTCTGTATAAGTGGCTTATAAACCCCTTGTTTTCAAACCCTTGTTATCACAAAGGCTACAGTTCATGTCTCAATATTATTGAGATAATTACACTTTCAGGACCAGCACAGCAGCAGCCTAGGATAAAAGGCTCAGGTGCAGAAGACTCAGTGGTTTGGGCTGCAGGATAGAGGGATCAGGCCAGAGTGAAAACTATTCATGTGAGTTCAGACATATGTTTCTACCCCTACAATGCAAGGCTGAGCATCTCCAGCTTCCATTCAGCATATCCTGTGGCAATTAACTGATGAAAGCAGCGATAGTAATGACAAGAGTAGCATAAAGGGGAAAGGACAAAAGAAAGCTAAACAAGTAGAATAGCTCTAACTTCAGAAATATAAGATCTTAAGTACTCTGCTGTGCATTCAGAAGAGTAATTACAAGAGACAGTTTCAGCTGAAAAAATCTCACAACATTATATGGATATAACTTTTAGAATATTTGATTGTAGGTTTAATCCTTGCAGCAGAATTAGTCCTGTACTGAACACTGGACAGTTCCAGAAGGAACTCTGAATTATCTTTCAAGCTGACCAGTTTAAAGCAATTTATAATATGAAGCTCAAACCTGCTGTGTTCTGAGTCCAACTGCCTTGATGCAGTTATGGAGGCAATTAAATAGAGATTGCAGAAGTAATTTTTTGCATATAAACTCCCTGGATGGCCCACTGACCCATGAGCATGCCTTGAGCAGAAAGCAGCAGGCTGCTGAAGATGGAGATACCCAATTTATGACTAAAATATAATTAGGATTTTTAAGCAAATTGCTTAATCTCTTCAGCACAAAGCTGCATTCCATGCCCTTTAAAGTGGATATAATGTTCATTTGCAACATGTAGCTGTTATAAATCTGAATTCATGATTATCAACAAAGAAAGACATTACAAAATGAGGCTACTTTGCATGCTTTTAATAGGTTGAATACAACTTTCAAAGCTTCAGAATTATAAAGTCTATTTCTGCAAAAGTTTATGCACATACAGAGCTTGAAGTACGTAAGTAATGATGATCTCTGACAGGCTATAAGTAGCTACACAAGTTTTGACAGGGTTAGTACTGTAAGGCATTGTTGTGGGGGCTCATCTGTTAGATATACATTCAAATGCATTAAATAAGCCCATATTTGCTAGCTTACAAACTCATTAGATATTCACACACCACGTGGTCTTACTAACAAGCACTGCAAACTGTCACTATTAGCTGCTACCAAAATAAACATTGTAAGGAAAATATAGCCTTATATAAATAACTTGCTTGACTTGTGTACCAGTAGTAAAGCTTGACTAATTCAAAAGACATTCGTCTCAACAATAAGTCACTTGCTTACAATGAACTTCAGGTTTTGTATTGTTTTAGGTTTCTGCTGTATAGATCACACATCCTAAGTTAAAAATATGAGTTCAAGGTATCCTCTGACCCATCTGGCCTAATCATCTTGTTGATTAATATACATTTCTTATATCAGGCCACAAAGTGCATTATTGTGTAAGAAAGCCCAGGGACCTGTTGTCAGGGCACTGTGCAGGCTGAAAGCTCCCTAGGGGCCAGGGAACTGGGGGAGACTCCCAGGTTGACAGGGCCTTTGGGGCCACAGCTCAGCACTACAGAACCTAAGCAAGGGAACACGGTAAATCAGAGCGTAGGTCAAAAAGTACCTCCACAGTCGTGAGGCAAATTCATGGCTGAGAAGTCATTCTGCAAGTTATGCTCCAGATCAACAGCATCCATAACCAGACATAGACATAACTGGGGCAGAATCAAAGACCAACAACACGCTTTCACCATAGGTCAGAAAGAGTCTCAGGGCTGAGATTAAAGAGTCCCCAGCCTGTGCATGTTTGTGGAGGCCTCAGATGAGGCTGGTCAGGGTCATTAAGGCCAATTAGTGCCCCCATGGCCCTAACACCCATTACTCTGTTGCAAGATAGAGAATTTATTATTTTGTGTGTAATTGAGTTGAGTGGGAGCACGTGTGGTAGGATGGGACTCCTGGTACCCATTATAGTGATAACATGGTGCTAAGTGTCAGTGAAGACCTTTAGGAGCAACATATAAAGATAAAATACACCCCCTCCTCTCCATCAGAACTCCATCAGAGGTCAGCTAGACAGAAGGGTTTGTTCTTTTAAAAAGTGCCGTGGGATCTTTAGAAACCAAAATCAATTAGCATTTCAGGTTTCTAACTGATCCTAAGGGTACTTAATCAATATCCCCTTTAAGAAAACAGACTTTACCCCTCTCCTGATCAAGAGCTGTGATCTACTAGGAGGTGTGCTTGGCTAGGGAGGCCTTTGAGGAGAAAACAACTGAGGATTTTATTTATTGGCCTGTTTTGGTAGAAGCTGGAGAGAGTGGAAGATCGGGCTAGGAACTGAATAGGGACAGGAATAGCATTTCATCATTCAAAAGGCCTGGATGGGGCAGCAGCAGGTTTGTTTAATTGTTTTTTTTAAGCCTGGTTGCTGGAACTGGTGAGAGTTCAAGGCTCAGCAGAGAGGCTGAACTGTTGGAGGCATTGAAGAACCTGCTGTGGGGTTGTTCACAGGCCGGTGGCACTACAGGTGTCAAGTGTTTCCTTGTACCCCTTACATGATAGTGGTGTTTGGATCAAGAGATAATCTACTGGGGAAAAATGCCCAATCCTTGGGTAGTACAGCACGATGTGAGGTGACTGAGACAATGATCTCCTCCTGCAGCAGAGATTCCTTTCTCCTGTCTTAAGTGCTGTATCTTGGCAATGTCATGGACAACTTGGAGACTAACAGTGTAGGACAGTCTTCTGATGCGCTTCCCCTTTGTAAGCCCATAGGATAAGTATGCTTTTACAGGGCCAGTGTGTAACTGCAAACCTTCATTCTCTCCAAGAAAGAAAACTATCAGAGTGAACAATGGAAGAGGTGCTCAGCTCATGTGATCCTGTATCCACACTTTCCATTGCTCTGTAAAAAAGTAGATATTTTACTAGAAAAATGCTAGGTTAACTTCAAATTTCTCTGATGTGTCCCATTCAGCCTTGCACAGAAAATGCTCTTCTCTATACCTGTTTGACAGGAAATCAGTGTATGGTTGTAAATAGCATCCAGCAGGTGTCTGATTGTTAGTTTACTAGTGTCAGAAGCTGACATGAAACTGAGCTGGAAACATGGAGTAAATGTTTGATATTTTGGAGAATAATCATGCAGCATTTGAAAACTTTTCTTTCCTATTTAGCTGTAGTGAAAAGCCCATCTTTAAAATCACATCAATTCAAATCTTGGGTCCTTTGTCCCCTTCTTTCCTTCCCACCACCTCCTTCAAGGCCCGCTAAGTTTCAAGTAGGACTTTGGAGAGAATAAAAGGCTGCATAAGCCTTAACAATATTTTTAGGAACTGAGGAGAGCATAAGGTGATATTGCAAACAAAAAAATGTTGAGCAAATTGTTCACACAGAAGGACTGGCAGGCAGTTGTATTGCTCTCCATCTGTGGTTTAGCAAATCCTGAATTTATGAGCTGAGGAAGCTTTGGCTGGTTTTGGTATCTGGTGGGGACAACCACCAGCAGCAGCAGGCCTTGGGGTCCAGCCTCTGCAGCTCAAGCTGGATTATTCCCTGAGATCACGCATTCCTAATTTACATTATACCTCACTAGCAAACGTGCTGATGCTAAGGGAGAGGTGACTCAGCTCTGGGTAGATACTTCAGAGAATGCCTTAGGTTGGGTTTTGTCCCCGTAGTGCTATACATGAGTAGTTACAGCTGGCAGGGAGTAGGCGAGCAAGAAGGAAGCTGCAGCTCAGAAGATTTGATGTCATTGGGGCAGGCAGAGAATGTGGTGGCAGGAGTC
>JANHGB010011592.1:10258-28660 GCA_026283785.1 Coracopsis vasa | reverse complement strand
ATCTATACTTGCTGCTCTGAATTCACCTCTTTGGAAGTAATAGAATCTTTTCTGAATGTCATTAGCCTTCTATCCATAAAACTTCTCCCCTACAGATAGAAATTTCAGGTATAAAAAATACTGGGTGAAGGAAATTATAGTTTTATGGCCCAACTTTTATGTATCAAGTTCAAATTCACAAAATTGATTTATTTTTAATTTTTCCCACTCCCTTCACAGGATAAAGACCACATATGCAGGGCACTTTAACTTCTCTCCTTCCTCAGAATCTGAACCCCAGAGTAACAGTTCCTTTGCGCTCATTATGCATCTCCAGGGTACACAATTCAAACAAGAGCTACCTTGTGCTAACAGGGTGTTGATTTGCTAGTGCTCACTAAAGCAAGGAGAGTGATTTTCAGGACGGGAGCAGGAAAGCCAAGTGGGGGATGCTCCAGTTTTTTAATTAAAATCTTATTACAGTAACATTGTGGGCTGTTGAATGGCCGCAGATTTTTCTCTTCCACATTTTAATATTTCTAAAATGCCACTTATGAAAATAGAAGTTTCTTTTCAACACATAACTCCTATGAAAGAGTTCTCTTAAAGGATACTGTATTATTTATGGTTGAAAAATATCACTTTCCTCTGCTTTTCCTCAACATTTTTTTCCTTACCCACAGCATACTGTGATTTTTTAGGACTCAGTCCTTACTCTCCACTCATGCATAAACATTTGCAGGACCATGGCCATCAGCCCCAGTACTGCAAAGGTCCAGTCTGTTCCTAAACCAGTAGATATCAAGTGGCTACTATCAAGCACATGATGCAGAAAAACCTCTGAATTTCTGGAGTAGTAACTGTATTTTACCATTTCTCTGAAGCATTGGAGGACTTTATAATAACCCTCGCTAGGGGATATTTTTCATATTTGTAATAATTCACAGTTTCTATAGAGCATCCCAGCCTCTTGATGTTCTTTTAAACAGTCATTGGAGCACTCCAGAGATGAATGAAAATTTTACTTCTCCTTAGTTCTAGTTGCAACCCTGAAAAGTATGTTGTCTTTATGCCGCCTGTTATGTGTTATTATTTCCCTGTATTTATTCCCTTACTCTTCATTGCTAAAAATCTACAAATTTACTTTCTTAGACTGGATGAAAATATCTTCTTCATATAGAAAAAATATTGTTTTGCCTGAACCAAATACACTATTTCTTTATTTCTCAAAAAGTTTGTATTTCCATTCCTAGAGAGTGAAGGATGGAGACCTAATGAATAAGTAGAACTGCTGGTAAGAGTGGCCAAGGGCAGTCCCTGAAGGATTGATATATGTGACTTTTTGATGTATGTGAGACACAGGTGGCACGTATTTTCTCTTAATTCATAGCACAGATGTCAGCATTCCTACCCCAAACTGCTGGCAGAATTGGAGCAATACAAGTCAGGAGCTGCCATCTTCCAAACGAAAAAGGCTATCTTCTTCTTAATGCTAATTAGGTATCTTGGGATGCTCAGCTGCTTTGCCAGATGCACTCAGCAAAGACCTCCATGAACATTGCCTTTTCACCTCAGCATTCTCCCTTCACTGCTGACCTTCCCCTGTTTCCAAAGTGACACTCTGCACAGGCGTTGCTTTCCTCATGGCTGCAGGTGTTGCATGGAGTCAGAGACACATGCTTTTCAGCCTTGATCGTATTGTTTCATGAAAGCCTGGCAGTTCATCAGGCTGTTCACTTGTTCTTTCTTCTCAGCTTGTGTCCTTTGTCACTGCACGCTGTCCTCGAAAAGGAGGCAACACTTTTCCCACCAAAGCCTGTTCACACATGATTTCATCACCTAATTCTGCTGGGAAACGGTGACCTTCACAGGCCTTACCAAGAACAGGCTCATGTGACAGCATACTGAGGCTGGGAGCTGGGATCAAAGATGCTGAAAGCTGCAGACCTGAGTGTGTTCTGGACAGCAGTGCAAGGCAGATACAAACTCATCCTCCTCATGCTGATTTTCCAGAGAGCACATTCAAAGATGGGGCTGACTATGAACACAGAGGGTTTACCCTAGACCTGTGCAAAGGCATGTGTCTGTGGAGCCCAAGCACATTGTTCACAAGGTGCTTTCCACCACTGGCTTCCCATGAGCTTGAAATGCCTGTTGCATTCATTAGTCCTAAAGCATGTGTACAGTCTCCCAATTATACAAACAGTGTGGCAACCAAGTGAGCTAAAATTAGGCGGTAACTCAGTCTGGCATGTTGGGCAGCCATATCATGACCCAGCATAAATATCACATGCGTCCTGGCTAATTCAACAGACATACATAGCTGTAAAATCCTGTGCTCCTGCCTGTCCTGAGCTCATGGTCACTAATGCTCAGTCTAGACTTCACAACTGTGGACGATGACTTTCGTCACTCTCTACAGGGCACCAAGGGCAGGCAGGATGGGGTTACTTTCTTTCTCTTTTTTTCCACATAAACCCAACAGGACAGAACTCAGCCAAGTACATTCTCAAGGTCATATAAATAGGTTTTCTGAACACATCTGTGCAAAGTAGTGGCATGTGCTACAGTAGGTTACTCGAAACATATAGCAATTCAGCATCACATGGCTTTCAACTCATTAAAAATGCAAGTATGTAGGAAATATAAATGGACTCTTAAGATCCTAGTTTACTGAAACCCTTGAAGTTAATCTCCAGCGTCTGCATCCTAATACTGTTTATAGCACTTAAAGTCTGTTAGGTTTTTCTCTGATTATTTAAGGACTAATCAAAATTGTACCTTCACTCTGGGAGATTTTGCACTTTCCTCTGATGACTAATGACATCCCAAACAGATTTAAGTACAGGCATTTTTCTGTGGTTTGTTTTTCCTCCTCTTAGATGGATTAGTGCTGTCATCAGCAGGTGTGGAAAAAACACAGAAGCCCAAGCACTGAGTATAACAAGTAAGCAGGAACTGCATTTAAATTAATTTGAAATGCAAAAGTAGTGACTCACCTCCTAAGCAGGATTTTGGAATGCTGAAGCATCCTGGACCCTCACCGGAAAAGGATACTGATGGCCAGAGAGGGGATTGTCTCTCCTGGCTTAGTATATACAGCAGTTTTTGAGAACTATTCTCATCTATGACATGAAAACATAGATGTATTTCTGCTATCTAGACAAATACAAGGTTCTGCTGTTGTTGTATATAAATATACAAATATTTATAACATATATATGTATAAAACAACAACAGATCTGTATTATGCCAGTTCCAGTTGTAGAGCTACAGTGCAAACAGCATCTGTGCTTTAACAATATTTACTGTTTGCATCTTCCTTGTCTTATTCCCATAGCTCACACTGGGTCCCATACACACTATGACAATGCAGCATAAACAGCCTTCAAAAGCCCCTTCTACGTATGAGCTACAATAGCTGGTGTCTCAGAAGGTGCTCCTTTCATCATGAGTTATACTGATTCTGCGTCTTACCTGTCACATTTGACTTTGACCCACTGATTTTGAACGAATTCAGGGAAGGCAAATCACGTGTGACCTACTCTTTCAAGCTCGTGGTGTTTCACCTAACCAGGGGTGCCTGAACATCATCACCCTGTGTTTAATTTTGATGCCTTTGATGGCAGCTGCCCACCCTGCCAAGGGTGCTCTGGCTACGGGGCTCCCTGTCATATGCTGCAGAGCAGGCAAAAGGGTGAAGGAGGGGGACTCATTAGCTGGTCATTAGCTAATGACAGTAAATTGATCGACTAAGTCTGAGAAAGCCTTTGCTTACTTGTATTAGGTGTGTCTAATTCAGTAAGGCAGCCAAGAGGATTATGTAAATTGAACATTTACTTCTCTTGGAGAGTGATCTCTCTTGCTGCTCACCGGGCAGCAGCTAGGGGCAAGCTACAGGCAGGCAGGCAGTAGCAGGGGCTCAGGGTAGAGCCTGGGGGCACACAAGGCTCTCACTGACCCACGGCTCTCGCCTGGCCACCTGCCAGCCCACCCAACAGCCTGCAGTGTTTTTCCCAGGGGTTACGCTCAGCATCTACAAAACATCTTTCATCCCCACACAGGCTGGCAAAGCCCAGGCTCTCCCTGAAAACAGAATATTCTCATCTTCATCACCATCATCATCATCATCATTCTTCTCTGCTCACCGGGTACCTCCCTTGGCTGTGCCCCTTCCTGTGGGGCACAGGGGAAAACCTCCATCCCCGCCTTAGTCCAGTTGCTTGCACCCTTGTTGTCCTCAACTCCCATTAGCAGGCATGTCCCTACCACTACTAACAGGTCTCTACAGCCAGGTTCCAGGTGAAGAAGGTGCAATCCCCCCTTCTTCCCATCCTTCTCTATCCCCTCCACCTCTGCCTCAGGTCAGGTCTTCTGACTGACACTGAGTTGATGATCACACACACAAACCTGATGATAGGATTGTTTTCAACCATAGCTAGAATTAGACCCGCAAAGGGACGTATATATTTGATACTGTGCAATGTCTACATTTTTACATGTATTTCTACACAAATACAAGTTCCAAGGTACTCTGAATAAATTTACATCGACGCCCTTTTCCAGTGCTTTGGAAGTAGAAAAAGGCTCAAAAGTAACTATTCGTTGCCAAAGTGATATGGTGGAGGCATATGGAAAATGAAAATCAGGGGCTCTCACATTTTGGTTTTTAATCAAAGCTTTGAAATTCATCATTTGAAGTATTCTTATAACTATCAAAATATATTCTAAGAGCTTTTCACTACAAATGTTGATCATTATGTAAGCACTGCAAAGTTTATGAAGATTATACCTGCAGTTCCATTGCCTGTATCCTGGGGTTGTGAGAAATATGGCTTTGTGGCACACACACACAAAAAGTGCAACCATATCACAAAAAGCTGCTTTCCAGGAGAAATCAGAAGCTTTATGCAAATTCTTACAAGTGATGAAAAATGTTGAGACCATTGAACTGTAATAGCAACAAATAAATGCAATACTATTACAGTTACAAATTATTTGTTTGTTTTATGTTCTTTTTATGTTTCCGTTATAAACCCTGAATATTTAAGGACTGCAGGCCAAAGATGCAATAATTCTCAGAAACAGTAGGAAAAATTCAAATACAGAGGAAATATGACTTCATAAAATATAAAGAAAATTCAGAGAGGATTTACACAGAGGAGCTTGTGTGTGCTCTCCTCTAGCCTTTCTACAATGTAAATATTGTGGTCAGATTTCCCAGTTTAATGAGTTTCACTATTCCTAATATTTCTCTTTATGCCTTGGATTCCCAACCAAATAATGACATGAGAACAGCAGTTTTCATTTTTTAAGAAAAAAGTATTTTCCCAGTCCTTTGGGATGACTAAAATTTCCCAAAAGCATAAACCACAAATGAAAAGAAACAAAAACTGCGTAAGTTTTAAACAATTCTGCATTTTGTGCAGAGGCACTCCTGTTCTGACTGCTGTGCAAAACCATGCTGTTATATTTATCACTTCAGCCCCTGGTTAACTTAGCCAAAGGGCACAGTACAGGGAAGTGTAAATTACACTGATGTGGGTTCTTTTACAAAGCCTGTCAGACTGACTTGCACCTAATTACCAATGTGTGGTTCACACCATCTCATAGCACCTCTTGTACAGAGTTGCAATTTTCCAAGCAGGATTCCTTCCCGAGCTGGAAGGAGATGGAGGAAGGAAAGGATGCTATGTAGAATGTATCCATACTGATGACAATGTGAAATTGGGGTCTCAGTTCATTAACATTTTGTAGTGCTAGATTTCCCATTTATTTTCCTTTGACTGTGGTGAAGACTTATTACAAAAGCAATGAACCACAGAGCAAAATAATATTACCATTATTTTATTCCGTTCACATCTGATGCTACTCTGCATTTAGAAGAGCCCTGTGGAGCTTGGGGTCTTCTATAACTTTTACTGAGATCAGTTTGTAACCATGCATGAATCTATTTCCATTATTCCATTCACTTCAGAGATATAAACCAAAAGAAACAGTCCATAGGTCAAGATTTTTCAAGAAGGCTGCTCATATTCATAGGCATGTCCTTAATATAGGCTCTAAATAAAGAATTTTGTAAGGCCTAAAAATATTTCACTGCATTTTTTTTTAATCTGAATTTAACTATTAACAGATAAAAAAGAGTTTGAGTCATAAACAACAGATTATAGCATTATTGGGTTCATGATATGTTAATAATGAAAGTTTAGTTTAAATCAAAGCTTAGATTAAACAAATTAATCTGATATGCCATGGCCTTGAAGCAAGTTTTGTACGGAATCTTTAATATACATTCAGCTCTGAAACAAGGACAAGTGGTACTTTCAGCACAGTGCTTTAATGAAGAATCCTTAAACTGCTGTCTTGATGATTCTTCATTTCCATGTATGCCATTGAAGATTTTTTAAATTTCTGAAATGCTTATTTTAAAATGGATTTGTTTTTACCATCATGCAGTACAAAGGCAGCTTCATTCATACTAAATGGGGAAATAGCACCCCTCTGCAGTGAATTATATGATAGCTGCTTTAACCATGCACATTTAATTACTTCACCTGCACTACATCCACTAATCATACTATACTTCAAGCTCCTTAGGGCATACCCTGTTATTTTCTTCTCATGTTTCTCACCTCTTTAGGTCCCTTTAGACTTATTTCTGTCTTTTCTATTGTTTACAGTACCTTCCAATTTAGCATCACCTGTGATTTTTCTCCAAGTGCTTTTTACCCTCTCTTCCAGAATGCAAATTAAAATATTCCATACAATCAGTTCTCACACATGCACTCCCACTGATATAGAAGCACACATTTCCAGAAAATCATTAGCTCTGTCTTTTTACTGCAATGCACTGCTGCGTACCACTGGTTTGCAAAGGGGAAGTTTGTGCTGGTTTTGATTGTTTGGGCGTTTTTTTAATAGCACTGAATTAAGCTATTCCTTCTGGGAAACAGCAAGGAAAGCTAAAAAGATTAGTTTAACTTATTATAAATGACATTCTGAAAAGAATGTCTAAAATCAAGAGTTAACTAGCATGCAAACACTTTCTGACACCTTCAGCATGGACTTTGCTATCAAATTATTGCTAGAATGAAATGGAGATAAAAATAGGAGAAACCTCACTGTGAATCAGCACTTAGTTAAGTTCAGCAGTAATTCTTAAGTAACTGGGTCACTAGTAAATGATGACAACTGCAGTCAGGTCTTTGGTGCTGTAATCAGCAACTATTTGTGGAGCTGGATATACTTCAGATAAACAAATCAAGGACCTAGGTTATTTCTATGTAAAAAAATAGGAAAAAGGACAGATGTAGCCATATAAATACATGACAAGCAGGCAAAATAGCCATTTTAATATTCAGAGCAAGTAATATCAATTTGTAAGCTATCTGAAATTCAAATTTTTTGCTAAGAGCTTGCTGATTCCAAGAAAAGACAGTTAGCATTTTGATTATAACTACTTCATTTATTGGCTTAATGCTGTCTATAATCTTTCTAAAACAAATACACCAAATTAATAATTATACAAACTCCTGCAATGCTTTCAAAACAGGATTCTCTGTAGCTCAGCATGGTGTGTGTGTGTGTGTAATTTTTTTCCAAGCAATTAAACTGTATCCTTTAAGATCATTAAGGTTCAGGGTCAGACCAGGCTCTTTATTCTTCTAAACAGATGTTGGGGGGATCCTGGATGCCCTTTTTCTTTATCACCTTCTGCTAATTACTATCTGCCTATTCTCTCCATTCGCTGGCTTTCAAGCAGCCTGTGGGCCCCTGAATACCATCTGCTCAAAATTCTGGTCCCTGCCCTCTGTTAGACCTCACTAGACCTTAGGCTTTTTTCTTTTCCATTATGGAGATCATGCATGCATTAGGTGGGTCATGTTCCTTTTGCTATACACAGTGGCACGTGCCAATGCCCTTCAGGAATCAGCTGCAGGGCTAAATTTACAATTGGCTTGCTTCCCCCAAAACAACATTAAGCTTTTGTTCTCCCACTCACAATTTCATACAATTACAGAGATATAACTAATTGTCTGCTTTAGATTATAACGACATTTTAAATTATCTTAAAAAAAAAATAAAAACAAACAAAAAACTAAACTAAATAAAACCCAGAGGTTAATTAAATGGAGAAAGGCTTAAGAAAAAAAAAAAGCGTTTGCAAAAATTTACCATTTTTAACTACTTACTTACTTCAAATTCCTGTATTTAGGCAGGTTTCTCAGCTTTGAACAAAACCTAAAACATGCCACTTATCTCAGGCACAAGCTGCTTCTAACCACCACTTCATTTCTGTAAAGTTTTTATCTAGGAAACACCAAACATCAAGCTGAAATGGAAAAGAACTTAGTTATGTTAGAGGGCATCTATCCAGCACTGCTTGCAGCTTCTAAAGGTAGTAGAAGGAATTCAGCCTGTAATAAACATAGTTTCTTCCTCATTTTGGTTGCCACTGTCACTGTACAAATTACTTTGTGTTGGTCATATACTGCAGACTACAGAAAAAGATTTAAGGAGATTTGAAAACAAAGAGCAGAAGCTGTTGCTTCCTGTACTGTGATTATGATTAAACCCTAGAGACCATTTTAAGACTATGCTCTAATTTGCACATCTTTTGTATAACATATGAGTCTTTGGAGCATCCAGCAGCTCACAGTTGGTTGATGGTCTTGCTTGAACAATTATAAAAAAAGCATTCTCTCCCACAGAAGAGATCTAGCTGAAAGCCTGTGGATTAGCTTTCCAAAGCCAGTGGCAGTATCACTTGTCAGGGTCACAAAATCTTCTCATGCCCTCTTACAATCTAATGTATTCTGCAGGATTCTTCTAAAAAGCAAATGTTTATATTTAAATTAATATAGTTTCAAATGTATCATGCCTATCAGCATAGATTGCTATTATAATTCATACCAAAATAAATTGCTGTTATCAGCAAACTTCTGATGATTCTGACAAAAGTCACAGCAACCAAAGCTGATGCTGTTGGAATAAACAATGCTTCAAATTGCATAAATTAAATTTAAACACACCATACCATGTTTTTTTTCTCTTTCTGGCTCCCATTATTCCAGTCCACCTCCACCAGAGTGATTTTGATTGTCCAAAACCCCTTCCTTCAGCAAAAAGCCCGTCTTCTGCAAAAACATTTTTCTTTCTCTTCCAGTCTGTGCACTTCCTCCAGAATATAAACACTATTTCTATCTTGTGACACAGAAGATCTAGTTCTGGGCAAACATAATTTCAAACTTGAGACATGTTTGTGATGACAAAGTGTAAACACTTTCCTCTGAGCCACAAATCGTTTGAAGAACCTATTCCAAGCCTACTGATGTCGTTTAAAAGAACCGTATTGACTTCAGTAGGCTTTCAATCAGCTCCTGGTAATCCGCCTCCACAGACAGAGGGATAAAATACCCAGAATAAATTGTATGCCAACTGCTTTGATTATGAAATGTTTAGAGTTTATGGTCTCAGGAAACATAGTGCTTCAGAGAGAAGGTTCAGTCAGAGCTTCATTGCTTGTCCCGTATCACTAGGACCTTTCTGCATGAAGTCAAAAACCAGAAACACCACAGACATACAGGTTTTCTAGGGTTTTTTTGTTTGATCACAAAAAAAATGTCTTGATTATAATGTAAAAGTAACAAAACCAATGCCAAAACTTTCCCCCATCTTGGAATAAATGTTCCATTGTGTTACCTTCTTCAGTATTATTCTACCCAGCCAGTAATATCATAGCTGCAGAACAGAATGAATAACTTTATATCTTTTGGAAAACTGACAGAAATTTTTTTCATAAAAGAGAAAAATGTTCCCTAATTCATGCTGAAGTAAGGTTTCAGGTAATATTGCAAACTATTTTTAATCTCTCTAATTCTTTTGGAAGTTTTTTGTATTTCAATTTCCTTATTTTGCATATTAATTTGCACATTTTAGAGTGACATTTTTAAATCGCCTGTGGTTATGAAACTGTTTAATTTTCAGAATTGAATCAGCATTTCAGGAACAATAAGGTTGCTTTAGTAGTATTGTCAAAGTCTTTCAGTGAGGACTTCTAGAATACAATCCGATTCATTTGACATAGACAATTTGCTCTCAGGTTTTAGGTATCTAATGAACCAGACCTTCTGCAATGCTTGCTTCAGTTCCTTCTATACAGAATGTAGAAATCCTGGCATCTCTGAAGGTCTTCAGGGGGAAGGTCCTGTCCTCATCCTAGGACCACATATTAATAATCTTAAGTTCAGTGAATGTAAGAAGACCAAAGAAGTGTCCAAAACTATGAATCCCAGCAAGACACAGCACTTAAACTCAGCACTGCCTTAAGATTCCCTCACACAGTTCTCTTGCAGTTGAAAGCTGAGGCAAACTGAGAGAGCTTGCTCCTGTCTACGTTTTGTCTATCCTGAGAGGCTACATAATTTCATATAAACATAGCAGACAAAAAAAAAATTAAGAAAATTTTACTGAAAATACCCTATAAATCTGGACATTCTGTATTCTACCCTATTCATTATTAAACCTGCCAGTCCGTGGGAGTTCAAACAAAAGCTAACAAATGCTGAGTCTGTATTTTCACTCAGCTCTAGGTATGCTCCACCTTTGCCTTTAATATTTAAGAAGAAAATTGAGAATATATTGCTTCAGAAATGTTTGTGTAATTTACAAAGAGCTCTGACACTCTTCTTGGGAATTAGATCTTCTATATCAATGAATAAATTCAAAGAGTTCAGATATAATAACATCAATCTGAAGAGCACATGTGTTTTCATTAAAGATTTTCAGCTGAATTTGTTATGAAAGTGGAACAATATTCTGAGGAGTACTTTGGTATTTTACTGAATTAAAGTGCATGTCATAGCTTATTTACCTATTAATTTAATCTATTCTTGTCTTCAGTTCTCAATCAATTAGTCTGAAGGCTCGTTCAAGACTTGGACTGTCTCTAAATACTGATATGTCTGTCACCACTGTCACAGGTGAACTTCCTGTGAATCTAGACCTCTTGTCACATAGTGAAAATACATGGGGGCTTTTCAGTATTACCTTAAAAGAAATGAACAGTCTTCCTATTTATAGCAAATGTGGCAGAGGAAGCAGCCAGGAAGACAAAAGAGTCTTCCAAACATTAAAATTTTTAATACTTCCCTGGATAAAATGCAACAAATAAAAGAAAGAAGCTGTGAACAGTGGTCAGAGAAAGGTTCACTTGAAAATCATCTCACTTTTGTTTCCAGATATATGTTAATACCCATTATTGACTGGGTATATGCTCAAGAACTCTTGTCCCTTTACATAGTAAATTAATGTTGAATCTTTACAGTCACCCAAGAACGGTTTCGCCTGCTCCAGAAGGTGGACATGGGAAGTGAGGGAACAGTACACAGAATATTCACCCCCTTCTACTTATCCTTACACATCCACAGCATACACATCGGAGACAGTCATCACATGTACCTGATACAGCTGATGAAGGAAGGTTAATATCTTCCGGAAGTAGTTTATCTAATCTTTATTAGACTGCTAATTCAGCCTGAAAATAATGGTAGCAATTGGCTAAAAAGACTAGGTCCCCATGGCTATCAAGGAAGTATAAGCCTATATGTGGATGTCAAGCGATGACTTCCCAGAGCACAGGATTATCTCAGGTCTCTTATTGACAAGTCAAATTTCTTATTAACATGCTTTCCTAAGGTATCCTACACAGATAATGGGTAAAGCCTCTTTTAACAGTCACATAGCACGGCAGAAATCAAAGGAATTTTTTTCCTCTTTCATAGAAATAATTTTAAATGTGGGGAAGGGAAGAAAAAATCTTTTCATTTTTTCATTCTGAAATATAGAAATAATGGACAGAGACTGATTCATCTGATTCAACAAGATGGAGCAATTGGCCCTGAGATCTTGCTGGTATGCTTCTGTTCCTGTGGGAGAAGCACTTTAGTGCACAGTCAGCATCCTGTGTGTCATTTCTTACTTAGTCTTATTCAGTCCTTTCACCAAAATCACATTGATTTCTGTGTCTTTAAATGGAGCTTTAAAAGACGTATGGCTTAAAGGATGGCACCGCTTGGGTTCCCCATAGTGTAGTAATACAAACTCTGGACACATGGGTTGTTCTTTGATGACTTACTTTATTAGGTTTCCAAATCACGCTGATGCCCAGAGGGTGTGAATAGAATTGAAATAGCTTTACACTGCCACATGAGAGTTGGGAAGGCCCCATTTTATGAGGACGAGGTTAACATTAAAATAACATGTGACAGATGGTCACTTTTTGCTACTCATCACACTTGACCAGTATTTTTGTTACAGACACAAGCAGTCCACTTCTATTTTCTCAAACGAGAATAAATCCATAGAAAATATTTTAACTTATTACTTATTTCAGCTTTACTGTTTCTAACCACAGCTGAGAAGGAAAAATTATATACTCGCAGGTCAATAACATTTATTGAAACATTTTCTTCATGGAAAACAGTTGTTGAGTAAAAGAACATTTGTTTAAGAATTTCCTGTTTCTGCATTTCCAAATCTACTGTTTTGAGAAAAGTATTCTACCATTTTTTGTTTTCAATGTGTAATGAGTTTTATGGTAGTTAAGATCAAATTGTTTGTTTACTCCAATATCCTGACAGTAGCCAGTGGCAGATGCGTAGGAAAAGATAGTAAACTGACCATATTAACCCATGCCCATTTTAGTACATTTCTTTGTATTCCAAATTAATTTATATGATTGTCTGCAACATTGATTTTTCTTTTCTTTTGTCTTCTCTTGGATTATTTCATTATTTGAAATCCTAGTCTGATGGCACAAAGAGCTATGCCCTCATGAGTGTTTGATGACAGACAGATGACTCCAACATTCTCAATCAGCTTGCTTATATTTCTCCTCTGAATTTAGAAAAGATAGCATGTTTTTAATTACCTTTTAACAATAAACCTTCCTCCGAGATGTACAGCCTATAGTACAGTTTACCCTAAGGCAGTCAGCAACATCTGAAACAGGTATTACACAAATTCCTACGATTATGTCTCAGCACTTACTTTCATGGTTTGTTTGGTCTAGTCTTTCAACTAAGGTTACTTGAATCATCTACATACTTCCAAACAAACAAATCAAAACAGGCCATAATGTCTTCCTCAAAATCTTGAAGACTTTCTTCTTCATGAAGAGGATTTAGAAATCTCCCTCTCTCAAAGCCATTTCTGGTACTCTCAGCAAGAAAAGATTTCCAAATCATTGTTCTTGTCCCAAGCCAAGAAATATGTCATGCCATGCTTCCTCCTTTCATCACAACTCTCAATTCCATCCTTCAGTGCCCCCGTTCTCAGCAATCCTTTATTGTTCTAAGACTTTTTATAATCCTCTGTGGTTTTTTTCTCACTTCAGCCCTCCTTCTTCTTTTTCTAGATCTCTTAAAAAAAATAAATAAATTGCAAGATGGGAAATCCATGTTATTCTCCCAAACTCCCCAGGTTTCAAAATTTTATGCTGCAGTGGAGAAACTTAGTTGACAAAGAAGGAAACACACATAAAGTATTGCACAGATATCAACCACAAAGCATGAAGCACATGGCAAAACATACATCTTTTTTCCAGGAATAGAAAAGGGCTCCTCCCAGAACTGTTTTAGACAGATATTCAGATATATGTAGCAAGCCTCAGAGAGGAAAAGGATGTCATCAATCAGTCTTCTGAAATATCAGTAGTTTAAGTAAAGCCTGCAGTGCAGCTCTCCCACCTATTAATTATTCTGCTTCAAAAGGTGCTCACAGGTCACTTTTGGTTCAGATTATAATCCTTTACAGTACATTTAAGTTTTGCAACTGGGGTGAAACTTAGACTATGGTAATCATCCATTAATATTTCTATAAACAATCATTTTCCCATTGCAAAGTTGGACTTGCTATCAACATCAATGGCAAAATTTCCATCACCTCAGAATTTCCTCCTCAGCCTATCAATGAGTCTTGTTTTCAAGTCTTTGCATATTACTACACAATTGCTTTCAGAGTTCAGGGTGTAAGACTTGCTATCATATTCATTACACATACTCATCATAGTTTTTGTGAGTTATATTATGAGTGGCCTATATTTTTCTTTTTCTTTTCTAGTGACTTTTTTCAGTCAATCTTAAACAATAAATGAATGCATGAGAAATCTGATTTTAACAGAAGAACATTATACAATGCAGAAGACCAGCTGGTGTCCTTGCCCAGACATGCTAGGTTGATATTAGCTTAGTTAGTTAATGGGCAACTTAGTTTAACTAACTGCTCAGAAGGGGACCTCTAGATTAGAATCATAATAAAACAGACTAAGAATAGGAAGACCTAGAGAGGGATTCATCTTAACTGACTTCATATCTAACTGCAGAAACAGTGGCTTCTGAAATGATCCATCTATTCCAGACTCTTTTTACCATCAGTGAGAATGAGGCACACATTTTAAAGCAATTTTAAATATCCATTTTAACCTAAGAATTATAGTCTGGATTCTATTTGATACACTGCTTGGATCTCCCCTAACTAAAATAGGAGCCCACTGTAGGTTGTGTTGCCTTCCTGGCATACAGAAGGTGTTACTGATCATCACAGCATGCACGCTCAGTTCCTGGCGACCTGAGAAATATCCTGTCACCAGTACTGCACATCACTTAACATAAAGAGATGCATTTTCACTGATAGATAACAGCTATCAAGCTCAGGAAGCACCAGAGGAGAAAATCTGGCTCCTTATGTGCAAATTTGTATAGTAGAATCAGATTTTTGTTTAGTTATTTCAGAGACTATATATTTACTTCACTATTGCTTATTGCTCATGAAGTACTTCAATACCTGATTCCATTATGTGGTGTATTTTATTTTTAGTTAGTATTTATTAAATTAGTATTAAATAAAGGAAATTAATATATAACATTTACTGTCTTAATGTTGTGGAAACCTGAAGATTTACTGCCCTTCAAAATAAATGCAGACTTTGGCTCTACCTCAGCAAAATATTAACTCTCATGTCAGTAAGTCTTGATGTTCATTGCTTACTTTAATGGAAGCCAATTTCAGCTTAATATGGTTTACAGAGAAAACTATGTTCCTGCTACAGTTAAATAATTTTATTTCAGCATCATAATAAAAAGCAGCCTTTTCGGAGAATCCAACATTGCAAATTTTTATGATTATGTCTTAGCCTCATGAGAATTGTTGTTTTTCTCCTCCTGGAGTCATGTTATTATGGTTATCTTTTCCCATCTTTGTTCTGTTAAAATAAAATGAATCATCCACACTTGCACTTTCAGAAAAAAATGCTTAAAAATATTAATCTTAAATGCACAAAACACAAGAGTTAAATAAAAAGACCCTGCAATTTGTTTATGTTTTCAGCTCATCATTTTTAAGCCAGTACCATCATTTTTTAACACTGGGGATTTTAATTGGAAGGAACAGCTAAAAAATATGTTGGTTTTGCTAATATATGACATAAATTATTTCACAATTAAACTATTTATTTTGAAGACCTGGAATATATAAGATTGGAATGTCCAAGATACTAGAACTAAACTAAAATATTTCAGTAAAGACTGTATTATTCAGATATGCTATTCTTTAACAGTGAAAATGCATGTTTACATGACACTGGCAAAATTCTGTCTCAGCCATAAAATGTAAATGAACAAAATCTTCAGAACTTTATAAAGCCTTTAATGAGGCAACCTTCCACTGAATTTAACAGAAATGTATCTAACTATACAAGTGAAGTCTTTGTATTACCAATTGAAATAAAAATAACATATGTCTTGGCTGTATTCCAATGAACAGCTTCCGAGTTATATCAAATTCAATAACTGTCAGACTGTTGCATGTCATCAACCAAGTTACTATCTTTTGAACAGTCTGTTAAAAACTTTCTGCTGGGGCTCTCTCCTGGCCAGAAAGGTGTTACAGAAAAAGTTAAGTGTATTTCCCTGTATAAGTGAATGAGGGCTAAAGATCTGCCTTTCATGGATCGTTACAGCCCCAACTCAATTGAGAGTATTATAAGCACCCAACAGAGATATAAGGATGGGCACCAATGTCTCAGTTTCGGCCTTGAAGAACATTTGCACTTTCAGTCTTATATTGTGAGGTAATTGGTCAGACTTGATGAATGAAATATGCCTTGGATAGTACATATCCTCCCCCCATGCATAATGGATCAAACAGCTAGGCTAGGAGACGTTATTTTTTCAAATCAATTGAATAAATGAGGCATCAGGAAATCCTGGCATTATAAAGTGAATATTTTTAGCATAAGAACCTAACAAAGGAAAGTACAATAGTTAATGGAAAGCAGAATATGAAAGCATGCATATAGTCAAGTCAAATTATCTTGCATGCATATAGTCAAGTCAAATTATCACTTGGTTATGGAAAATGTGGTAGAGAAGCACTTATGAAGGGCATGGCACAGCCTTAGTCTTCTTTTCAAGTGTTGCATAAAATTACAGCAAGATTGTGTTTTATTTAGACTGGCAGAGTTCCTAGAAAGCACTAGTTGTGATGCATGGAGCCTGAAATAGTGGCTTTTTATTTGTACTCAAAGCTCTGGAGTATTGTCTCTTCAATCACTTATAGATCAGGCTGCTCGATAGCTTTCATAAGCACTTGAACAGTGTGAATAAATTGTACTGACAATGCTGACAGCTCCATGCCCTGTCTAAGAAAGACCTGAAAGGCTTTAAACTTCTGCTTTTTCATTCATTGAAGTGTGGTCCTTGTGTACAATACATCAGTGTCCATACTTTACAAGATTCCTCCTTTTTTCCCATACATACAGCTTTTTGGCAAAACAAAATAAGCTTCCTACCATTAGTTTTTGAAGAAAGCATTTTAAATCAATCTGTCTCTAAATATAATTTAGAAGATCAAAGGAAAGCTATGTGAGCACAATAAAGTGTTGTTCTAATAAATTCCTGGATGGCAGGGGTCCAATTCCTCTGATATTTCTAATCCTGTCCGAGTTTGCTTTAGAAAGAAATGAAAACACAATAGAACTTTCTTAAAACAACATCCAGGCTACAAGTTCCAGCCAACCCCCATATTTAGAACTCCTTTAAAACAACCATCTTTTATTTTTGGTTTCACAGAATTAATTTTTCATTTGCTGTAAGCTACTTTCCTTCTCCCAAAAACAGACTGCTTAGAGATGAGGTTTCCACAATTTCTGTGTAGTTAACCATTCACAGTATCAAAGAGGGAGTGACAAACTCAACCATAAAGACATAGCAGTTGCAAGTTACTGCAATTAAGGAAATAAAAGCAAATGTGTTGGTAGGTCTGAGGCAATTACTCTTTTTCACAAAAATTTTAGCCACTGGCCATTTTGGAACTCCAGGTGCAGATGCAGTAGGGACACACAGCATATATTTATCACCAGATTACTTACCTGCCTTCTTTCTTTTCTTACAGACATGTCTTGATTACAAATATGTATTTATCAATCTTTTAGTTAAAGGAACTGCAGTAGTTTGAAGGTACATAGCATTTTGAAGAGCTTCCAAATTCCCACAGTACCCAGTGTGCAACTATCACTCCCTCACATTTGTTACAGCAGGAATTCTCAAGTTTTGTGCACAGAGGATTACACTCAGCTTTGGGAGGGGATGGAGGAGGCAAATAGGTCAACTTAATCTGAATGCAAATTGAGAAAGCTTATTAGGCAGGGATCTACCTTCACATTTTTGAAACAAAGAGAACAGTTTTATCAATGTAATTCTACTGCGGGAGAAATTTAGGAGCTAATGTTATCTTAGTTACTCATTTTTCCTCCTCTCTTCTACAGCAAAGGACAGCAGAAAGCCAAGTGGTGTGGCTGACACTCCCTTGAGGACCTGAACAAGCTTGAGAGGTAGGCCTGCGCAAAACCCATGAAGTTAAACAAAGCCAAGTGCAAGGTCCTGAACCTGGGCCAAGGCAATCATAGGCACAACGACAGACTGGGCTGAGAATGGATTGAGAGCAGCAAGGACTTAGGTGTGTTGCTTGGATGAGAAGCTCAACATGACCCAGCAAAGATCTTGGTCTATCCCAAGAAATGTGGGGACGAACTTTTCAGTAGGGCTTGTTGCAATGGGGCAAGGGGTAACTGTTTTAAACTAAAAGAGAGTAGACTCAGACTAGACAGAAGGAAGAAATTTTTTACAGTGAGGGTGGAAAGACACTGGAACAGGTTGCCCAGAGAGGTGGTAGACGTGTCATTCTTGGAAATATTCAATGTAAAGTTGGATGGGACTCTGAGCAACTCGGTTTAATTGAAGATGCCCTTGCCTATTGCAGGGGGGCTGGACTAAATGGACCGTTAAAGGTCCTTTCCAACCCAAACTATTCTATGATTCTATGGTTCTAAGTTCATCTTATTGTCTAATTTACTCTTTTGAC
>JANHGB010011591.1:0-19144 GCA_026283785.1 Coracopsis vasa | reverse complement strand
CATCTCATACCCTACAGGTGCCAGTGGGGCCTCAGTACCCAAACTCATTGGATTTTGAACTTCAAACAACTTTCTCACGAGCTGATGTGTTGAAGATGGGACCTAACTTGTGCTCTCCAAACACCTGGACCAGCAGCTGCAGTTGGCTCCTTGGCTGTGGCTGTACCTTGTGTGCAATGGAGGGAATCTCCTTTCCTTCTGCAAAGCAGTGTCTGCTCAGGATGGGGTCAGCTACCAACAGGATCATCTGGAAAGTCATCTTTTTGGGAGCTCTGTGTCCCGCTTGTGCCATCAGAGCTGTTTGCCCATCACCATCAGCTGCAGTTGCCCCAGTTCAACTGCTCTGGTCCATCCACTGTGAACCTGGAGAGAGGAAAAGCTTTTGCCCCTTTGACTGAGAGATGACTCCAGCTCACAGGACGAGGCTGCATCTTCCCATGTGTCACCCTGAGTCGAGGTGGGGACAAGTGCCAACATCCGAGGTCACACAGAGGAACGCACCGCAGCTTGTCCTGAGAACCCAAGATCTAAAGGACTTCCATGAGCTGAGTCTCGAAGTATTCACCTTGATTTGAAACGTTTAATTATAATTAGCTTGAATTTCAAAACAAGAGGTCATCGGAACTGGAAAATAGGGATTTTTTTTCTGCTTTGGGAATGTCAAAACACTTCATTTTGACACATTCAGAGCTGCTTCCAGATTTTTTTCTGACTCCATAAATTAATCAAAACCAACCTCCTCTTGAAAAGAGGTGTCAGGTTTGAAAAAATCAGCATTTTCCAGTGGAAAAAACCCCACGCTTCATCCAAAAAATTCCAACCGTGCTTCCATCCTGACTTCTTGTCTCTGTGCCTCTCCTGCGCTGCCTTCCCAGTAACCCTGATCCTAGCTGGATTCATTAAAATGGGCAAGGAGACGAGGGGAGGAGCAGCTCCAGCCTGAGCAGGAAACTTTCTGTTCAGATTCAGAGCTATGTTGGGAACTTTTCTCTTTTGTCTTTATTTCCACAAGTCTGGGGTTGAGCAGCCTTCAAGGTGCAGTGTCCATAGGGAGGGGTTTCTTTGCTGCAACCCATGACCCTTCAAATCCCCACCTTCCCACCCTGTATCCTCAGTTCATTCGCATCTGCCCTAAAACCAGGCTTCAGCTACTGTGCCTATAAACACGGATTTATTGCTGATGCGATCCAAGAGGTGCTTAAAACCAATCCTTACACCTCACTGAGACTTCCCTTGAGGAATTCAGCTGGGAGCAGGCGCTCATCCAAGATCCACACATGTGAGTCTGGAATCACTTCATCGCCCCGATTCTCAGTGGGCGTGTAAGGGTGTATTAAAAGTGAGGGCTATAAAAAAGCTCTGTTTGCTGCAGGATTTGTTTATCCCAAAGAGGCTGGGAGGGAAATCAGGGCACTGATACAAGCAAACAGAGCTCTGTGGCATCTCCTCGTACCACTGAATGGCAGGGTGCAGACACACACTACCCAAAGGGAGGCGTTTGAAGACACATTGGGTGGTTTCCTGTGAAGCACTACTCAGGCCAAGGCAGCAGCAGATGGATGAGTGCCCAGCAAACCAGGCACTGGGGATTCAGTGTCCTTCCCCAGGCACACCATGCATACAAACAGCATCTTCCTTCCAAACAAGGTGGCCTCACCTATGGGGAAAGAGCCTCCAGCTGTATCCGTGCAGGGTCTGGATCCACAATCCAGCCTGCTGGGTGGTGTTGCAGCCTGTGTCCATGCCCTGTTTATTTTACCTGCAATATGGATGTGACCACAGGGGTTTGTAGCAGCGAGACAGAGTTTTTGTGATTGCCAGTGGCACTGAAACGTAAGAATTATTCCCTGCCTGTATCCAGTGCCCTGCGTAAGCCTGCCCAGAATGGGGTGGCAGTGATTTACTAGGAAACTACGCCTGCTCTGGCTCTCCATGATGCTAGTACAAAGCAGAGACAAACCCTGTGATTTCTGCAAGTACCTAAGGACAGCCCTAGGTGTAAGTGAGATGAGTAGCACGGCTGGGGTGGCAAAGAGCGAGCAGCTCAATGCAGGGCTGTATTGCCTCAGATGGGACCATGGGCCTGATGCTGCTCTCAGGCCAGCAACTCTCCTCCACCAGCCTGGAGTGACAACTTGTTTTCCCTGGGTGTCAGAAGAAGACAAGGGCCAAGCTCTTTGCTATCATCCAAGACCAGTTTGTTAATGCCTGCAAGGTGATGGCTAGGACAGTGATGGAAAGGAGACCCCTCCATCACTGCAGCAGAAGGGAATAGAGCTCTCAGGTCTCTTGGGACCAGGGACAGTGGGTCTTGGACCAAAGGGGATTTGTCTACCTTGGATCTCTGCCCCCTGAGAATGCAACCTGCCACTGCTTTAAATGAACCCCCTCATGCAAACAAGCCCAAATTCCCAAAGGACTCCCACCTTCGCCTGTCTCCTCCAATCAGCTCCCCGAAACACAAATCCTGACACAGCCACCATGCACGCCACCTTTGAATGAAGTTGCCATAGTTACTGGTGCCTCACAGCAGCAGGCTGAGCTCATTAAAATGATTTGAATGGCTACCCTATAATCAAGCCACTCGGGGAGGGGAGGTCTGGCGGGGAGGAGAACCCCAGGACGTGATGGGCTCCAGTCCCTGTGGTGGAAGGAGTGAGGGAGAGCGGCTCCAGAGCTTGTGAACCAGCAAAGGGAATAGTGGAGAATGGGGCAACCCAGATGGGTGGCAGCACACGCTCCCTGCACTATGCTTGTCCCTTTCAGAGGCAGAGGTGGGCATTGGGTTTCTCTGGCAGGGTCTCATTCCCAGCAGGGAACACTGATGTTTTCTCCCCAAGGCATCACTAAGGCTGCAATCACAGCCTCCCCCCCTATACCAGGTCCTCACACCTTGAGCAATGATGGGTTTTCATGCTCTCAAGCAGCCCAGAGGCTGATGCTGGGGGTCCAGCTTCTCGCAGCAGGGTTGTTTGAAGCATGGGTTAGAGCCTTCCTTCTCTTTCAATCTATGTTTTACAAAGAGTTATCCAAGAAAACACAACACCACACTTTTTTGGATTCACCCAAAATGTTAATCCAAAATAAGGTTTAATTCTTGATTTTTAGCTTTTTTCACCAAGACAAGGCTGTGAAGAACAAGTATTTGGAGGTTTAGCTAAAACCGAAGCAGTTTTAAGAGAAAATAAAAAAGTATTAAAAATACCATGGAATACTACAGGAAAAAAAGTAGTCCTAAAGATGATGAAAATATCCTGCTAAAAACCAAAACCCCCCAGGTCTTTTTGGAACACTTTAGCTCCAGGGAGCAGGTCACTGGAGCATCCTCAAGCAGGTGCTGCTTGTGGCTGGTGTCATGCATGGAAAGCTTCAGGACAGCACGTGCGAGGCTGCAGATGAGGATCCCTGTGGGAGGAGAAGGCACAGTGCTCCCAGGTGGCTGGTTGCTGGGAGATGGAGGATTCCCAGTTCCCTCAGCCTGTTGTCAAACCAAACAAGGAGAGTCCCTTCCCTCTGTGAAGCCCGACCAGCTGCTTCTTGCAGGGCTATGCAGGGATCCCATCCCACCCCATCCCGACCCGTCCTGCCTGCGCAGCCTGGCAGGCTCTGCCCAGACAAACACTGACTCATGCTGTTATTCTGTCCCACCCTGGGCACAGCCGGAGTTTTCAAGGCTGCCTTTTCCAGCTATTCCTGTTTTTTTTCCCCTGTTCGCACGGGCTGGGAACAGAGCCTTGGCTGGTATGCAGGGAGCAGCCAGGGGTGCCGAAGGCGGAGGGGAATGGGGGTCTTGGGAGAGCAAGGAGCCGAGGGCTGCTCCATGGAATTGAAACTGGGATGCATCTGAATGCCATGGAAACAGGTAGGGCTTGGACTTCCCCACCACCCTGCCTTGGGGCAGAGCTCGGTGCCTCAGTTTCCCCTATGGAAACTGGCTTTGCTCCTTCCCTTTGCCTTGGGGATCCCCTGCTGCAGGTGACTTGGGAGATGCCAACCCGAATCGCTGCTGGCAGGAGCCCATGTGCTCGGTGTTAGGTTGATGTGGATGCTCAGCGTGCTGCTGCTGCCTCTCCCTTTGCATCCCTGTCCCCTTCGTATGCAGCTGGAACTGGACAGAGGGTCCAGGGATGGGTGGCAGGGCTGGGAATGCAGCTGGGAAGCAGGTTTTGGGCAGGCCAGAGGTCTGGGTTTTGCAGTGGTGTGGTCTGAGCTCCCTTGTGATAGGCATGTGGCTGGTTCACGCCAGGGGCTGTGGCTCCATCCCATGGGCATCCTTGCAGGGATGCTGTGCAGCATCTCTCCCTGCGGGAGCTGTTGCCATGGCAACTGCTGGTTAAAATGAGGGTGAATTGGAGCTGGGTACCCGGAGATGCTTTCCCATTCTCTTGTTTTCTTGCTACCCTGAGTGCTGGCAATCAATCCCTGATGCAGGACTGGAAGCTGCCACTGCGGGGCTGGATGCTGGATTCTGGTGGGGATGTCCCTCCAGTGTAACCCTGTGCTGGAAAAACGGAGTGCCAGAGGGATGGATGGGGTGTGCATCCATCTTCCCTAGGGCATGCTCCCGCTGATAGCAACGGGAGCTGCTGTGCTCAGGATCCATCCCACAGGGCTGGACTAGAGCTTGAGCAGAGCAACAAGCTCCCATGGGACTGGGACCAGTGTCTGCTGTGGGGGGAATCCAGGGATGCAGAGCTCAGAGGGGACAAGTGCTGCAGGTCCAAGGGGACATCAAGATGCTGCTTCTCCCCATGTCCTTCCTAAAGCTCCCCAGATGAGCGACCATGTGTTTCCCCCAAACATCTGCCTGCAATTCCCATCTCCGGGACTGGGGCTGCGTGGGCAGCCCGGTTGCTCCCACGTGTGCCGGAGGAAGCGGGTTTGGGGTTTGGGACCTCAAACTGCTGCTGGAAAGGAGGGGGAATGCTCCAATGGGACAAAGGCAGAGCAGCTGCAGGGGCTGGCAGGGATTGCAGAGCCCACCCTGGCCATCCGCCCGCTTCCCAGGGGTTTGTCCTGGATTTGCACATCCTTCACACCCTGTGGATGCTCTGAGGTGGGATAAGCACTAACCCAATGGCACCCCCAGTTTCCCCAGTGCAGGACGAGTGCTCGTGGGGCCCTGTGCACAAGCATAGGCTGGTCCCAGCCCAGTTGCACAGCATCATATGGGTAAGAGCGTGATGCACTTTGACAGCTCAGGCAGGATCTTGAGCGCTCAAAAGCAGGTCTGCTCATTGATCTGATTGCATTGGATTACTGATCCCCCTCAACCTGTGTCAGTGCTTCAGTAAAAGCATTGCCTGCAGGCAGCAGGGAGGCAGGGAGGCTGCTTGGGCATAAGTGCTTGGTGCAGGCAGCACCCACTGCCGGGGTGCTGAGCATCCCCTGTCTGCTCGGACGCAGCCGCATCCCGCCATGCGGATCCGGCCGTTTCCCTGTAGCCCCGGTCACATCCGTCCCCCCGCCCCGGGTCTGTGCTGGCCAGGGAAGAGCTTTCGCCCAGAAAAACTGGATTTGAACATTTTCTGCTGTTCTCTCCGTTTCCTGTGGCCTTCCCAAGAACAACAATTCCTGACCTCATCCTCCCCCGGTGCGCGCCGCGATGCTGGCGATGCCTGAGCCGCCCGTCGGGAATCCCACCCCGGCGCCCACGGCCCGGACTCAGCCTTCCCTGGGTACCAAGGCAAATACAGCTGCGGGAATGGCGGGGCCGGCGGCGGCCGCCTGCACCAGGGGCTATTTTGGGTAGATCCTGTGCTCGTGTTTGTTGAGGTAGGAGGAGGACAGAGATGAATGGACCCAATGGAGAGCAAAGTGGTTTTGGCTCGAGCCAGGTATTTGCAACCCAGAGCGGAGCTTTGGAACACTCTGACCATTGTGGCTTTGTCTTTAGTTCCAGACTCTGGGATTTTTCTGCAGTGAGGAATGGGAGGTTTCATGCAGTCATCCCGCTCTGGTTTTGGGAGGGTTTAGGGAGGCAGGTGGGAATTCACTGGATGATTTTCCAATGGGTCTGGGTTCCAGATCCTGGTGCCCAGAGATATCCTGGGAGGTTCATGGTGGGTTTGGCAGCTCCCTGCCTGCTGCCGTGGGGATTGTGATGGCTCCACATCAGCCCTGGAAATCAACCCATCATCTGCCAAACCCCATGGGGCAATGAAGCCCTGCTGCTGCTGCTGCTGTTCAATCCGGCATCCTCATCCTGAGTGGGCACCAGGGCTGGGGGGTCCTTTTACCCCACTTTCCTTGTCTGTCTGCCTTAATAAGTGCAGCAAACATGGGGTCTGGCTGGCTCCATGATGGCGAGGGGCAAGGGTCCATCCCCCAGGTCCCTTGCTCACCCAATGGGGGGCAATGACAGGCTGGTGGCATTTCTTGGGAGCTTCTTCCCCAGGAAGAGCAAAACCACCCAGAGGAACATCACTGTCTCTGGATAAGGGTGGTGGGATGGGATGCTACGGGGTGGGATGGGATGCTATGGGGTGGGATGCACATGGGGCCCTGGGCTCCCCACCTGCAACTTTGCCTTTGATAAGGTGATGACAAGAAACCTGCTGGTCCATGAGGGCAGTGGTGGGAATGGCTCATTACCCAGGAACAGGAACAGGAACGGTCAGTGCTGATACTTGACCGGATCATCAACTTTAATTCATCCCTTTGACGATCAAGGTCTTCCTGGGTCAGGGCCTTCTCCCAGCTCGGGCTCATTCACAACCTTTGCACTAAAACCTTCTTTGTCCTGGCCTCTTCTCCTCTCCGGGAGCACGGGAAAGGGGGAGGCCGTGGGGCTGTGATTTAAGCCCCTGGCTGGTGGGAGCGGTGGGAGCAGCAGCAATTGCAGGAAGGAACAGGAGGAAAAGCCCAGGGAGAAAACAATGGGTGAGAACACAATCACCATGGGGAGCTCGGAGCAGGGCTGTGGGGAGGGAGATGCTCGGGGGGGACCTTCGAGTCCTGAAAGCAGGAGGGTCCAGCCTGGATGGGCAGAGCCATGTTCCCCCCTGCAAGGACAAGGTTGGGTGCGATGCCCTGTGCTGAGGCTTTGCTATTTGGCTTTGGTGGCTCTTGGCATTAACCCTCTGTCACTGCTCACAGGGGAGTGGTTGAACCCATTTAACGCAGGGCTCTAAGTGCCTGGTGGAGGCCGGATCCAGACCATGGCAAACGACACTGCTGGGTGTTGCAATTAACATTTTAAAGCACGCTGGGCACTGATTTAATCAGGGAAATAACAGTGGGAGAGCCCGGGCACCTCACTCCTATTCATGGCTTTCATTATTTGTTATAACATTGCCATGGGCTTGATTGCAGGGTTCTTTGCATGTACCTCCTGATGATGGTTTGCTTTGGATGTTGGTGCTGAGTGCACGGTACAGGATTGCTGTGTTAGGTTATCCCAAGGAGGCTGCGCAGGGTTAAATCACAGCGTGGCAAAGTCTGTTTCCTCCCTTAACCCCACATCCCAGGGCAAATGGCCTTTTGTTTAATCTCAGCTTTAATGTTACAGCTCTGTCCCTAAGCCTGCGTGGAGGGAGCTGCCTGTGTGCTGTGGGACACTGAGGTGCTGCCTATCCCCACATCCCACCAGGAATCTGCTGCGCTGGAGAGGAGAGGTGAGCGGATGTGACACCAGTTCCACAGTGGCACCAGTGGGGTCAGTGGGGAGCTGCGTGCTGGGTTTTCAGTCCAGGCTGGGATGCTCAGGAGAAAGGAGGAGCAGAGCCATAACACTTTGCAGATTGGAAGGGCTCAGAGCTGTTAATGGGCTGTTAATCAGCAGCATCCTCGTTTTAACCCTGGAAGTAGGCGGGTAAGAGGCGTTTTCTGCAGGATGAGGCTACAGCCACATCCTGGAGGACACAAGGGGCTGAATCACGTCCTGCAGCTCAGGGCGCTGATGCCTCTTGGCTGGGAGGTGGAAATCCAGTGAAGAGCCACATCTCCTTCCATGGCCAGCGACAGGGTTCCCATGGGATTCCCTGTACATGTGTGCTCCATTCCCTGTCTCCACAGCCCCTCGTGCCCATGCAGGTTGGGGGACTGGTGTCCCTCCTGTGGCTGTGCTTGCTGTGATTAACACCATGTGTTTGCTCAGCAGAAACACAGCGGAGCATCACCAGGACTGAGCAGGCTGTGATTTGTGTTCAGATGATGGCGCTTTCCAATCTGTCCAACTACTTGGATGATGTTGATAACTACAGTGATTACCCAGATTACACCTACGAGGAGACGACCAGCAGCGTGTGGACAGACCCATCCCACGACCCAAAGGACATCGCAAGGATCCTCTCTGTCATCATCTACAGCGTGTCCTGCGTGTTGGGCATCCTGGGGAACGGCCTTGTCATTGCAATCATAACTCTGAAGATGAAGAAGTCGGTCAACGCCGTCTGGTTCCTCAACCTGGCCGTTGCTGACTTCCTCTTCAACATCTTCCTGCCCATAAACATTGCTTACACCGCCATGAGGTACAACTGGATCTTCGGGACAGTCATGTGCAAGCTGAACTCCTTCCTCCTCATCCTCAACATGTACACCAGCGTCCTTCTGCTCACCACCATCAGCTTCGATCGCTACGTGTCAGTGGTTTTTCCTGTCTGGTCCCAAAACCATCGGTCGACCAACTTAGCCTATTTAGTGTGCTTGATCATCTGGACCATCGGCATCATTATGAGCTGCCCATCTCTTGTCTTCCGAGACACTGCACAGGCCCGTAACTCCATCATCTGTTTCAGCAACTTCTCCCTCTCCAGGAACAAGTCCTACCAAGCCCTGGCCCTGATGAGGCACCGAACAGTGAACATCACCAGGTTCCTCGCCGGCTACATCCTCCCCATAACCATCATCACGTTCTGCTACGTCGCCATCGTCTTCAACCTGCGCCGGAACCGCCTCGCCAAGTCCAAGAAGCCCTTCAAGATCATCGTCACCATTATAGTCACCTTCTTCCTTTGCTGGAGCCCCTACCACCTCCTGAACCTCCTGGAAACGGAGCCAGACATGGTCCCGCGCTCCGTGTTCGAGATCAGCATCCCCATAACCACGGCGCTCGCTGCCTCCAATAGCTGCATGAATCCCGTCCTCTATGTCTTCATGGGCCAGGACTTCAAGAAGTTTAAGGTCACCATCCTGTCCAGGCTGGTGAATGCCCTCAGCGAGGAGACGGGACACTCCAGCATCGTGCACAGGAGCTTCTCCAAGATGTCCTCCATGACTGAGAAGGAGACAACGGTCCTCTAAACTCAACCTGGATGCCTGCAGGAGGGCCATAGATGCCCATGCTCATCACTGTGATGGTGGCCACCCTTGCAATGGCCCCTTGTTTGGGACAAGCATGGTCCAGTGTTGTCCTGTAGTGTATTCTTTGACTGGTCTTGCTGCCCAGGGGGTGGCAGGGGTTGGAATTGCCACTCTATGTACATGGAGAAGATACAACTGCCCTTCATCTTCCATGGCAATTGCAAAGATCATTGCACCAAACTACTTAAGAGAACATTTCAGGGCATTCCTGTCTAATCTATGCATTGCCTTGCCTGGCAAAGGCATTCCTGCCACTTCCAGAGACATTCCTAATGGGAGATTGGGCAGAGGATGTGGTGGCTGGGTGGGAATCCACCATGGATGATACCTGTTATGGCAAAATGTGACGCTCTTCCTATGTCCTATGTATGCATATAGCTACTTATGTTAAAGCCCTAAAGTATATTGGTACTATCACAGTGGTTTTAGCTGTGTTGTGAGCACTTTGTACCCAGATTGATCCTGGGAAGTGCCTTCCTAGGAGGGATTTGAATATCCCAACCAGGGAATCCTGCATGTCTTCTAAGGGATCCAGACCCCGGGCCTGGCTCCATTGATGGCTGCTCCCTGGTGTGATCAGCCAGTCCTATGGGATGAGTTTGTCCTTCCCGACCAGGCAGCAATCCCATCTCTGCTGCTGCACACACATCCCTGCATTGAGGGATGGACCGAGCCACTGACTCCATCCAATTTCATGCACAGTTAAGCTGGGAGATCCTTCACCATTTGGCCTTCTTGACCATGACACCGGTGTCACGCTTCTTGATGTGCTGCTTTCTCTGTGTCACCCAGAGCCTCTCATCCCAGGAAAGCAAGGAACGACCGAGTCCTGTCCCTGTGTTGGATGCAGGAGCAGAGCCCATCCCTGGAGCCAGGTTTGGCAGCAGGGACATTTCAGGGGGATCCTGAGTGTCCCAGCCCAAGCTATGCCTTGTGCAGGGGCTGGCACGGGGGCAGTTGAGAGCTGGTCACAAATGCTGAGCTGTTCATTGACGGCTCATTTAAAAGCTGCAGAAAACAGCTTTTGAAAGCTCTTTGGAAATAGAAGATGAAGGAAGAAGCAAAAGGCACGGAGCTATTTCCAGGCTCCCATCAGCAGCTCATGCCAGCCACCGATAGAAACCCAATCACAAAGCCCCAGTGATTGAGCTGCAGCCCTGAGCTGTGGGAATGCCGTGGATAATAACGGATGCTGCAGCAGGAGCTGGATTTGAGGCAGATTATCCAGCATCCCATCCACCCCCTGCACTGCCTCATGCATCTGCCTTGATCTGCATCACCTCGTTAGCATCAATGTGAGGGGGAGAGGGGAGCACCTGCACTACATGAAGCTGTTGCTCCTCTCCCATTACACTGCAGCATTCCTGGGATGGGGATGTGATGGATCCACTGCGTTTGGCTGCAGCTTTGGTGCTGCTGATGGTGGGTGCTCGGATGTGTTTGTCCTCAGTGATGGAGGACGCTGACAAGGGGGGTGCAGGAGGGGTGAGGGGTTTATCCTGAAAACAAAGGGTGTCCAGCCTGATCCCAGGAAGGGAATACAGCAGGAGATGGGGATTATAAGGGGAATGAATGGCAGATTGGGGATGCTGTTGGGTGCTGCTCTCTATAACATGGGGCAGCTGCAGGGCACCCAGCTGCAGGCATCTCCATGTCTCCTAGGGCTGGGAACTATCGGGATGAGCAGTGTTGCTGCTTCCCCAGGGAGCAATGCCCAATCCCTAGGCTACACCACAGTGCTGAGCTGCCTGCAGGGACCATCCATAGAGTTTTCCCACAAAACCTGTGCCTGATCCATACCCTTGGAAGATGCTGTGACCGAGGAAGCTGCAGGGGAGGAAGGCTTTGATGGTGGGAAGAAGTTCTCCTCACTGGGCAGCCCTCGAGGATGCAGTCTTTCTATTGCCCTTTGGTCCTGGTTTGGGATGCTCCCAGCCTGTGCTAGACTGGGGATGCTCCTCACTAATTTCCATGGCTGGAATTGGCAAGCCCATCTATTACTGTTGGAAACAGCTTTCAAACAAGAGAGTGACGGCTCGGTGTATAACCTTGGGTTAAATCATCATCACACTGACAGCTTGGGAGACCTAATATTTGAGTTTGCCTTTGTAGCTGTTTGCCTATTTAATAAAACCCCTGTTTTACATACAAATACACCTGTATGCTCTCAAGCTCGTTGCATGGAGCAGGAAGGATCCCAGGGCTTTTCAGTGAGCATTCACTTCCTAGTGTATATTCCTGATCCTTGGTGCTGAATTTGGGATTGCAGGAAGGCAGGTGGGAGGAGAGGGGCACAGGGATGCGGGGCTGAGGCTTTATGGCTGAGATGGGAGCGTGATGCTCTCAGCCTCTCCTATGGGAGATCTAAAGATGCTCCTTGTGGGTTTTCCCCTTTAAGTTGGCCCTAAAGAAGTCAAATGGCTCTTTAGGGAGGGAAAAAAGGTATCTGTGCTTGGGACCTGCCTGCATCTCCCCATCACCTCCTGCACCCCATAACCCCCCATAGACCCACTCTACTTGAGGCTGTTCCTGGGGGAATGTGGCAGCAGGAGGGGGTCAAATCCTTCATCCCCCCCCAGTATGCATCCAAACACCCTGGTACAAGCAGCACATTGCTGCTCCATCCCTCCCACTGCTGGATCGCCCCATCCTGTCATGAGGGGTGAGGATAGGGAAGAGAAGGGAGAACCCCCCCAAGTTTAGGTGCTGAACCTTGTAACCTGCCAAGCACTGAGTGAGCCCCCCCGGGGGATGTCAGTGATTCCTGTTCCCGTGTCACCCATCAGGGCAGGCAGAACGGATCAAACAGGGAGCATTAAAAATGCAGGGATACAAAGCAGAACAGGACAGAAACAGTCATCACCAAACCCCAGCAGACCCCCGCAGTGCACATCGGCCTCCTCAGCCACGTTTGCCTTTCCCTTTGGCAGAGAGGCAAAGAAACGCAGCTCAATATTGCCCCGATTCCTTTGATATTCCCTGAATACTGCCAGAGCCGTTGCCATATCCCTGGCATCTCATGGGGATGGTGAAGATTCATCAGTGCCAGCTATTTTGTTCCTTTAGGGGAGGGAATGTCGGCTGCAGTCCTCTATGGCAATGGGAAGGTCCAGTGTATTAAATGATGGAGGTGTCCTGCTGATTCTCTATCCCCCTGGTCTTGCAGGCACGGATACACTCAGCTGCGTGATGTCCTTAGCTATGAATCAGTGCCATCCTCTTGATTAATGCTGGCAGGAGGTTAATGACGCGAGGGTGATGGGCAAAAGCTGTAATTAGCATCCAGGGAAGGGGCTCAGTTGGGGCTGTGGCTCCAGGGCTGGGTGGCACAAACCAGCCCTGCTCCGTGCCAGCGCAGCAGCAGCCAGGGGGGATCTGCAGCTCCTTTTGGGGCAGGAGCTGGGGAAATTGGTAACCGGGTTTAGCATCCAAGGCTCAAGAGGTGAGGGGGATGCGGAGCCACCTGCGTGAGAGCTGAGGTTAAGGGGTCGTGATTTGAGGGTAGGTCAGGGATGGATGGGAAAGAAGAGCAGGCTTTGGAGCTGGGACACAGACCCCAATGCCAAACACCCCCATCTAGAGCTCCAAGTCTTATCCCAGGACCCCAAATTCCATCCCAGGACCCCCATCCCCATCCCTAGAACCCTGTCCCCACTTCAGCCTCCCTGTAATTCCCCACCACTTCCAGGGCCCCAAAACTTGGGGCTGGGTCTCATTTCACATAAGCAGTTGGGAAATGACTCCCAAATACACCAAACCCGTCTTTGTGGAACACATTACTGTCCTTAATGACTGCTCTATTTCAATTAGCTGTCACAGCCCTGGAATAAAGCTGTCCTTCCCTTCCCCGATAAATCAATGCCTTTATTTGGGCTTGGAATTAAAGAGAAAAGGAATAAACACGCTGCTCTTTCCCTTTCCTGGGTGCCAGGGGGTTGGAGCCATGGTTTAATGCTCTCCATTCCGTTCAGGCAGATTGTCAACTGTAAATTTGATGGAAAACAGTAAAGCTGATAAATAAACATGCTCTTTTGTCAGCCATGAATATTGCTGCTGCTCCCATTTATAACTCGCATCTCCCCTGCATTATAGAGCCTTTGTGACAGTGCTGGCGCAGCTTCCCCATTGTGCTGCTGAGGGGGGTTCGCTCCCTCTCATTTAAACAGCAGCATGAACGTTGTGTGGGGTTTAATTTGGGAGGAAGGGGAGCCCCATCCCTCTGACCTGAGCCCCAGCATCATTTGATCATTGACCGGAACCCCCTGAATCCACCCCAAAGGGGCGTCCATTGCCTTTTGCCAGCCTGAGCTGCTCTTTAGCACCATCTCCTCCAGCATCATCTCCTCCAGGGCCTGCTGAGCACAAAACCCACACAGAATTGGGGGAAAAGCAGGGAATTTTGGTGCAGACGCTGTTGCTATGGCAACGCAGGGAAACCCATCCAGCCCAGGAGGGAGGATGCTGGATGCTGGATGCCGGATGATGCAGCCTCTGCTGATGCAGGACCAGGGAGGCAGGAAAACATTCCCGGGAATGAGACACTGCAGAAAATAGATGGGTATGAGTGCAGGAAGATGGGAAGTGGGATCAGGGTCATCCCCAGCCCAATGCTGAGGCCGTGTGAGCTTCCTGCTCCTACCGAAGGATGCTCAGGGCTCGCTGGGGCTGAGACAAGCACTAAGATTCGCTGCTTTTAGAACCCACCATGGACACACTGGGCGCTGCCTGCCCTGCCTGCACATGGCAGTGCTTCCAGTGGGCCAGGCTAATGGCATTACAGAGGCAGGCTATTAAATGTCAAGAGCCTTGCATGTGAAAATGATGCAGAAGGGATGGTTGGCTTCTCTTCCCGGGGTGGGGATATCAGTTTAATTACTGCGTGCCAGCCCCATGTGGTACAAACATAGCCTGGAATTCAATACATACATAGAAGATAAACCATCAGCCTTCAGCTCCTGCTTGCAGCAGCCACTGCGTTAGCAGGGATGGAGGCAAAGACACGGACCCTCCTCATGTGGGGTGCATGTGTCTGTGCGTGCAGCCAGATGCGCAGCACACACTTACAGGGAGGGAATGGTTTCCAGTCCCTCCGTGTCACTGCAAATTAAAACCAGGATAAAGAGGTGGGGTGAAATAAAGGCATTCAGGTTCAGGGAGCCTTAAAGCCACAGTGAGGGGGATGAAAACGAGAGGGGAGGTGATGGTGATGGTGCTCAGGGAGCTGCCTCGGCCTTTTCTCTCTCTGCTCTGAAGGGGTTTGTGGAGGTGATGTGGGGGTCCCTGTGCTGGGTGCACCCCCCAACACATCTCCCCTTCTAAAGCTATAGCCTGAGCATCTGAAGGGGGTCTATAGAGAAGCCAGAGAGATTAATTGGCAGAGATTAGAGATTAATTGGCTTTTTTGGGTTTAATTACTGCAGGGGCAGAAGGCAACACTGCCCCTTCCTCAGCTGATGCTCATCAGAACAAATCACACCCAGCACGTGTCTTGATTGCTGCAAACCCAGGGCTATAAAAACCCCAGGGATTTCTCCAACTCCACATAGGAAAAGATCAGCCAAGGGAAAAGGCATTAACAGCACTGAGCCTGCTCTTGCTCCGGAGCTGAGGAATGATGGGAGGCAATGGGAATAAAGGCAGCAGTAAATCTCCCTGCTCCCACCATGCACCCCAATAAAGCTGTCTTTAAGGCCACTATAAAGGTAATAAAACTCCCAAGCAGGAGCTGCTTTGGTTGCGTTGTCAGTGGTTCCCATGCAGAGAGAGCATTAATGTGATGAAAGGCAGGGGGAGAGGAGCTGCTCCTGCATCCCAAAGGGGGTCTGGGATGGATGGGGGGTGTCGGGGTGGCCCCACAAACACACAGGGAGGCAGAATAGCAACAAGAACTCTCCTTTAATAGCTGGATTGACCTGAGGATATGTTCTGACCGAGGCAGGCAGCCCCAGGGCTCGATTCCCACCGCCGGGATGGGGCTCCCTGCCTCTCCTGGGAAACCTCCAGCCGTTTGTCAAGGGAAGAGTTAAAAACAGGGCAGATGCTCCCTACAAACGCATTCTCCCACCTCCATGCAAAGGGATGGGGACGGGAGCGCCCCGGCCCTGCCCTCGCTGCCCCACACGGGCATTAGAAAAATAAATCTTCTTTAAATCCTCCTTTTTATCCATGGGGTTTTCCTCTCTCTTGGAACATGGACTGGGGGTGGCTCTGGAATTGCGACCTGGGCATGGGGTTCTATCAAGATCAAGAGTTAAAAGCCAGTCGTCCAATACCTAACTCTAGAAAAGGCTGCGTACATTATATGGCTTTTGCACCTACATCCAAAGGGGACTTGCAGGCTGGAAGGAGATGGGGGCAAAGCCAGGGCAGGGATGGGCTGGGAGGGCGGCACAGGGAGGGGACATGGCTGGGGACCACATGCAGCACTGCACAAAGCCAGCCTGGCACACGGCATCTTCCCGGTGCCCATGGGGATCCTTTGGTTTCTCCTGCTCGGCGGCAGCAGGGACCCGTTTTGGGATGGGATTTGGAAGGAGGGACACCGGAAAGCTCAGCCCCAGGATGTGCAGGGTCTGAAGCAGCTGAGCTGCAGCACGGACCCCACTTGTAGCCCCCAAACCTGCTTCTGGCTTGCGAGCTTCTGAAATGAGGACTTGGGGGTCCCATAAGCTCTTCTGTCCAGGGCCAACGTCTCCCTCTCGAGCATCCCCCACATGCATAGGGGTGGCTGCCACCCCACAAGTGGAGGGTCACAGCCCCTCTCTGGACACAGGGGCTGCAGCAGCAGCACTGCCCAGTGCTGTGACTGGAACACCAACCCCATCCCAGGGATTCCCCATCTCCATGGTGCCCATGGAGCCAAGGGACTGTGCAGGTAGGACACAGCCACCTCCCCAGCACAGCCTTCTCCATTTCCATAACCTCTGACCAGATCCACGGAGCATCACCCACATGGTGCCATGGTCTGTCCTTCCAATGGGATCCATGCAGGGATGAGCTGCATCCTTCCAGGGCTGGCCAATGAGCGAGGGGATTTTGGGATGCCCACTGCCATAGGATGCCTCAGGCATGTCCCGAGCAATGCAGCATCCCCACCAGCCAGCCCCAGGGGTCAAATCACCCTTTGCACTGCCAAGGAGGGCTGCAGCAGCTGAAACAGGAGCGGGATGGAGCGGGAACGCTGCAGCAAGGGAAGCACCCGCATCCCCTTGGGTCCACATCGGCGTCGGCCAAGCAAGCTCAGCGATGGTTCAGGACCATTCGGACCATTCGGGACCATGGTTCGCTCATGCAGGGAGTTGATCGACAGCTAATAGCAGCAAATGGAGCATTAAAAGAGAAGCCACCCACTGGGTGGAATAGGCAGGGTCGGGTCCGCCCCGCTGCTGTCAGCATCATCTGGGATAGTAATCATCCGGGACCCCCGAGAGGTTGCGGAGCTTCAGAGCCGCGTCCACGGTCCGGATGTAGCCGCTGATCACCTTCCTCATCTCCGGGGTGTAAGGGTCGTACTCCAGCTTCCTCAAGCCGGAGCGCTTGAAGTTCCCATCCTTCTGCCCCTCGACGCAGAGCAGCCGGTCCTGGCAGGCAGCGATGCCCAAGAGCCCCACCATCCGCTGCAGCTGCACAAACAGGTCCCGCTTCAGGTCCTCGAAGTGCACCACCAGCACCTTCTTGCCATAGCGCAGCCAGTCCAGGGTGTGCGTTGCCCACCACGGTGCGTAATTCGCCACGAACTCCGGCCATTCTGGAAGGATAGGGTTAATAGTGGGTGCCCCCCCCCACGGCATCCTGCATCCCAGGGCTGAGATCTTCCCTTTATCCTGACTTGGATCCTCCCATAGAAACCAGGTGGTGAAAGGGATAATGAAACATCAATAACAAACCACAACTCTCCATGGAAGCGCCGCTCGCATCTGTCTCGTGGTTCATAAAAGCTCTGGGTATCTCCCTCTTCCTCTTGTCCTCCCCACACAAGTGATGCCTGATTAATAGCCTGACGGTATCTAATTCCCCGCAGAATCATTAAACACAGTGTCTGTTTCATTAAACACACGCAGGACAATTCACCTTGGGTAATCAGAGCACATAAAACTTTGCTTTGGAACCGCTCCAAGGATAGCATAAAGTTAATGTTATGGAACCAAACAGGGCATCACGATGCCCGTGGGCTCCACATGGGGCTGGAAATGGGGGGGAAGGAAAATTCCCCCCCACCCCCCAGCACCAGCATCAGTGAGTGAGGATGAGGAGAGGACAAGGATTTTTCCCTAAATTCATCCCAAATGAGCTCCTGGGAGAAGGAAATGGTTTGGAGATTGGGGTTCCAGGGAGCCAGGGGCTGTCTGCAGGGCAGGATGGGGACGGCAGCCCCGTCCCTGTCATCATTACTCACCTTTAATCTCTTTTTGCCCTCTGGATGATGTGTTTAACATCACACCCCAGCAAACCTGACACAAAGGAACTGGCCCCATTGAGTGCTCACTTCCCACACTGGCAGGAGGGCAGCGTGGGTGCTGATGGTCCCAAGGGACACCCAGTTCCATGCTCAGGGTCCTCCATGGGCTGAGCCCCACATAAAGGCAGTGAAATGGGGGTCTTTGACACCTTCTTGATGCCAAACCGAAGCTCTCAGCATCTCTCCCAGGCCAATAAAACCCTCAAGCGATGGAAAAGCTCCCTCTTCCCAGGCAAGCTGTTCCAATGGCGAATTAACCTGACAATTAACCCATCAGCTAATTACACTGTACAGCCTCTGGAAAGAATCCGGTCGTGTATTTTGATGTGTATCCAAATTGGATCATGCAGGGCGAAGGGAAGGGGCCCCTCTGCCTGGCCCACCCCTTCCCTCAGGGGTATGAGGCAAGGAGCAGGCATGGGGGGGACTGGAAGCTCAGGAAGGTTCCCAGGCTGCTGGGGCTCCAGTGAGGGATCCTCCTGGATACCCCCTCTGCAATCTGCAGTTGTGCTTTGGGATGCAGCAGATGGGGATAAAATCCAGCTAAAGGCTCCTAACCCACCACAACAGGGGCAACGCCAATCCCATGGGAGAAAACCCACTGAGGAAGCAGTGGGACACGTCCCTTCCCTGGTTTTAAGGGCTGGGATGATGGGCAGAGTGGAACTGGGTCGTCTCCGGCACTGCGAGCACATGCCGATAACGAAATCCAGGCACATAACAGCAACAACAGCAAAAGCTCCCCTTAAATAAACCCGGAATTAAGGGTAGCAGATGTTCAATCAAGCTAAATATTTTAACTCTTTCCAATGAAGCCAATTCCACAACAGCAATTTGTAAATTGCTGTAATTAACAAGCCTCCATCACATGCCTGTGCATGGGAAAGGTAGTGCCTCCGGAGCAGCTGGTGCACAGAAATAACACCCCAGCACCCCCTTGTCCATAGGGACGGGATGGTGATGGGTCCTGTTCTGCTTCTAACCTCTTCTAACCTGGCCTTGAAGAGCTGCTTCAAAGAAGGGGCAGTTTGGGTCCTTGGGCTCCTGCTCATCAATTCCCTCCCCATCAATTCCCTCCCCACTGGTACCAGGATGCTGTCAGACTCATGTCCCTGTCCAGTGCCACCTCCCTGCTGCTGTTCTTGGGACCTAACACAGCACTGACCAGCCAAGCATCTCCAATTCCCCATCCCATCCCATCCCATCCCATCCCATCCCACCTCAGCCATGCCAGGCAATGCTGAGGTTGTGCTACAAGATGGACATGGGGTCCCCAACATAAGGATGTGGAGCTGTTGGAGCGAGGCCAGAGGAGGCCATGGGGATGCTGTGAGGGCTGGAGCAGCTCTGCTCTGGAGCCAGGCTGAGAGAGCTGGGCTGGGT
>JANHGB010011590.1:39481-50817 GCA_026283785.1 Coracopsis vasa | reverse complement strand
AGGTGGGGGGGGCATCTGTGCAACTATAGATGCAAGGGGAGAAAATTAAATCATTAGTCTTTCCAATTTACAAATCCTAACCCCAGAGCATATGTACTCAGTGCTACTGCGGTCCATTATCAGCCAAACAATGATGCATGTTTTAAAAAAATAAAAGGGGAGGGAGCAGGGCAAGAGGCAGACAAAGACAGGCTAGAAAGAGGCAAAAATAGAGGAATTGCTGTGCTTCCATTTTTGCTGCATTTGCAGCAAAAATCATGGTAGCATCTGCTGCTTTTAATGACATCTTGCTAGTGTATTTTCTACATCTTTGTGGTGAACAGTTTTAGAAACCTCATAAATATCTCCATTTTGACACTAGATTTCCAACAAGTAACTGCAATACCAGTTTTCATCTCTACTCATCACCCTGTATATGTTCTAAGCAATTACCTTTTAGGAAAAAGGACTCACATACTGCAATTCATACATTCACTGTCACAAAGGCACTAAGTGTTTTTTTTAAATCTTTCATAAAATGTAGGGAGCAAGCCAGTCCAATTCAGCTTACTCATTTTTATTCATTTCTCTCCTACTGCACAGACAGAAGGCATTCGGTTTCATCACTAAAAATAAAAAAAAAATAAATAAAAAAGGCAAGTCTGTATCAGCTGAATTCTGAAACAAATCACTTTTGAACTCGATTTCCACCATGAGCAATATGCTGCCTGACAAGTTACTGCAAGAAGGCAAAGAAAGCAACTTCCTGACTTACTGCAGTGATGGCCAACCTAACTGGTTTGACAAGCCACATACATACCACAATCTTCATATGGTTGAATGCCACAGGATGTTATGCTGACAGCTGAAGGCTGGGGGAATGCTGGCATGCCCCAGACTGGATAAGGGAACCTGTCCAGATTTTTAATGGCAAGTGCCTCCTCTAACCATGTGGTGACAGTGGTCTCAGAGAGTATTTCAGCTGCAGCCTCCCTGGAAGGAGGACTGGTGCACCCTGTTTCCAAGCAGCCAAGGGACTCCAGTGGTGGGAATGGAGTGCTGGGGGCAGGGGGTGAGGACACTGCTGCTAGGCTGGAGCGCCCTCATTCATTTGTTTTGATGGAAAACAAAAACCATTGTGGAATGTGACATTCATAGATTTGGCTGGCAAAACATACAACCAGTCTTGAGCCATTTTAGTCCAAATTAATGGAAATTGTCATAAATTCTTTCTGCACAGGTGTTCAGCACTATTATGTTACTAAAGCCTTTTTCTCTCACCAGTAAACCCAGCACTATCATAGACCACCCAGAAAAGCTATTTGGAGCACAGAATACAGCTGAGCAGCAGACTACACAGAATGCATCCTAAATTCAAGAACATGCACCAGGAGCCTTTGTCTTTGATGTTTCTTATACTCTTCTTGCCTTTGGCTAAATTCGTTTGAAGCCAAGAAAATGCTAAACGTAACTCATCTAAATCAGCCCCATCTGGCTTTTGTTTCTGAGCTGGATCTTACCCACAGCAGTCACTGTTGATCTTTCAGACCTTAACTCAGCAAGCCATAAATAATTATTGCCCCAATACCTTAAATAAACAGCTATGGAAAACCTGAGGAAAAGTTTTGGGCATTTATTGTCAGTTGATTGGGTTTTGTTTGTTTCATTCGGGGTTTCTTTTACAATGAATGACACATTTAAAGGGGGGAGGCATCTTGGACCCGAACCCGGGAAAACAGTTGGAATCTGAACCAAATATGATGCGAAATGCAATCTAACAAGTTCAGCTTAATATCTCCTGGATCAGAAGGTACATAAAGAAATGGCCATGCTGGGATTATTGAGGTGGGTCTGAAGAGCTACACAAAGGAAGGTAGGGAAAACAAGCATTTGCGAGAAAACTGCCAAACTACTAAAAATGTTCTGGAGCTGCTACACTATCAGGTAGCAGCATCCAGCATACTTTGACTCACTTCAAGCAGAGCAAGTAGATCAGTTTTGAAGGCTGTACCTTAATGCTCAATATTTGTTCTTGAGCATGCTCATTCATGATGGTCTAATAAAGATTTTATATTAATCCTTTTAACACAGGTCAGATAGAATGGCTGTATTTACCTAAATGGTACCTCTTTTACTTATCTTTCATCATTTAAATGAAAACTACCTCAGGATGAGAAACACAGTCTGAGATTCACAAGAGGGTTTTTTCCCCCCATCCTGTTCAATAGATAAATTCTACAATGATTTGATCAGCTTCATTTGCAGAAGTATTATTTCTTGCTCTACAATAAGAACTGGCATTGTTCTCTAAAGATGTCTGGCAGAACAGCATTGTCAATTACGCTTGCTTTTGATATGAAACAATGTTTGTTTATACTTTTAAACTACCAGCTGAAATTACAAAAAATCAGAAATCAAGCTGAAAATTACTTTTTCCTTCATTTATTTAAAAAGCTACTCAAGCCAATGTTTTACACAATTCAACAGCAGCTCTCAAGAACACAGTATTGAGTAAAGAAAGCAGAATTTTTCAATTGTTTAAATTCCTTCTGTTAGATCTTTAAAGTATCTTATGACTGATATTCTAATTAGAAACTTAATAGATTTCCTGTGTAAATTAGGCATTTCTCAATAAGGAAGTTTCTGGATTTCTTTCCTAAGCCTTAGTTATTGGGAAAACATACTACCAGTGTTTGAGAGAACAGTTCTTGTCCTCTATTGGGTTCTTGCCATAACAAACATCTGCTAATTCTATAAATTCATTGCTGAAAACATCTTGTGTTTCTAGATGATACACGCGATCATAGCTTTTCTGGGTTACTAGAGAATATTACCATTTTTCCTTTTCACATAGGCACACATACACACACACTTCCCCCTCTTACAGTATAGCATAAAGCAAACCCAATCATTTGGCATTATCTTTTGTCATAAAAAAAACCCTTTAGCACTAATGAAGTCATCAGAGCAGCACACTAAGTTGACTTAGATGATTTAAGCAGTACTTTTTGTACCATGATAGTTTAAGCATATGAAGGATGCCTCACCCAGCTAATTAAAAATACTTTCTATCTTGAAATGAAGAATTCTTCTACCAGTCTTGGTTTGGCAGGCAGTTGAAACAGGCTCTTTCCATCCAAAAGCTAGAGTCCACTTTAGAAAACTCTTTGTATGTAACAATATTTCCACACAAAACGCCCATCAGACCCAAATTTCACGTTTTTGCTCTGTCTTCAAGATGTCCCATTCTTTCTGACTATATTGACATCTCATGCCCACCTGCGATTCTGTTCTAAGAGCTCTCAGTTCAGCAACCAGAAATTGGTTTTATTACCAATTTCTATTGGTTTAATACTATTTGTAACTTCTACAGATGGAAATCACCTACCCTAATGAAAGTTTTAACCAAATCTCCTGTATTTCCTTTCAGTGTTCCTGGTCTCACTGATCACCTAGGGCTCTGGCAAACAATGAGGATCCAATCTCTCACCAAGACCTGCCAGAAATAGCAGCACCTACATTTTCCAACCAAACATGAAAGATTGTTATTGACTTAATTTGGAAAGAGTAGCAAGGGTGCTGCCTCTCCCAAATGGCAGATTTCTGGATGCCATCAGCAGAGATAAACAGATAGCAGTCTGTAATCATTTGGGGTCACATTAGCCAGCTGGCATTTCTTTTCTTTCTTATTTGTAACCTGTGTTCATTAAAGATGCTGCAAGGTGGGAGTGGTGCCTGGGCATACTACACCCTTCCATGTGGGATGGGATGGGATTGCAGTGATACAAACACTATGGCTTTCTACTACCTACTTTAAAAAGAGTAGTGAAATTTTAATTCTTCCTCAGAATTTTCAGATCTGTCCCATACACAGCTTGAGGCAGACTAATCACACATACATCAAGTCCCCTCCTTTCCTAGGAAGTGCTCTCATATACCTTTGAATTTAGAAGTGTATCTGAAGGGAATAGTTGCAAACACACATTGTTTTTGGCAAGGACAAACAAATAGGCATGCCTGGTTACACCACATTCCTCTCAGGGGCATGCACATACAATACGGCCTGTTTTCCCCCTCACACTCTTTTAGTCTCACCCCTCTCCCATGCTCCAGAAAACACCTGTGTGCTTCTTCCAGCTCTACTTCTCTACTTCTCTGCCTCATTCCCACCTCTGGTCCTCACCCTCTCTATTAACAATTTTTTACCTAGCAAGTACAGGAAGAATTTGGGGAGTAATTAATTCCCTAAACTTTAAATTTCAAGTAAGCAACAGAAGTGTCATGATACTGAAGAGCAGCAGATTGTCACACCACAAGCCATGTGGCTGCTGCACTGTATCTTCACAAAAATTATTTGCATTACTCACACACATGAGGGGGTTGACTTGTCGTGATCTGTCATCTGAGACACAAATATTTATTGATGGCACAGAAGTATTCCAACTTCTGTTTTTATTACTCATTATTTTAACACTGTTACTTAAGAGGCTTTGGAACACCAAATAGCTCAGCCTGTTCTGAAGAAGGACTATTTTATTTATATTCAAAATAATCCAGCAGCAGGATCAAGGTCAAAACCTGTAACTATGGGCAGAAAGAAGAAGTACACTGCACTAGCATACTATTGTGATAAAGCTCAAAATTAAACAAAGTCCTTCATTAAAATTATAGCAGTGACAGGACAATAACAGTAACTTCTTATAGTTTACCCTAAATAGCATTCAGATGTCCAAAAGCATTATTAAAATATACATTTTAATACTTTCTAAAATTATTTTTTTTTTTAGCCAAATAAAGACAACATGTTCCTTCGCACTGCCACTCACAGCAGCCCTCCCTCTTCTACTTACACAGGTCTTCATGCCAAACGTTATATTGTGCTTCCGTAGAAAAACATCAACATTTCCTTCTGCTACTTTTTGCTTCACACAGCCTTATTACATGTAGCCAGCTACACAGCCATCATATTATTATCCAGACCTTTCTCAACTGTTCATATGCATTAAGCCCCTTTACAGACCTGATCTCAAAACACCCTTTTGGAACAGGCAAGTATTATATTATCATTATTATTATTATATTATTATTATTACTACTACTACTACTACTTCAATACAATTTAGAGGTAGGGAATAAGGACCTTTTGGAATAGGCAAGTATTATTTATCATCATCATTATTAAAGTTGATGGCAACTGTCAGTCACTGGGGCCTTATACTTAGTCTTATTTAAAAGGTGGGGAGGAAAATATACCAGAAAATTCAAGTGTGAAGATTAAATTTTCCATCCTCCTTCTTCCCCTCTATCCTCATATATCCCAGTCACATTTTTCAGTAATTCTACAACAGAAGCAACTGCATTTGTAAGACTGTGAACTGTCCAAGGGGAAGGGGAGTTTAGGGGTGCAGCAGAATGGCTCACCTTGCAGTAAGTTCTGAAAACCTTTTGCTATTTGTGATGGTTCTCATTAAACAATGCAAAAATATTTTAGAAGCAAGAAACAGTCACTGTTCTTACCCTAATACCATAAAAAAGTATCCCAAACCCTAAGACTACATAATAGATCACTCAAAGTCATCAGCAGGGAACATGAGCACATTAATTTTCAGTCCAGTGCTTTACTGTACCACCCAGAATTAGATCTCCTGAGGCCAGAAGCCTTGCTCTTCCAGTGTCAACAGCAAAATCAGGCCAGTATACAACACCTTTCTATTCTGGTCAAGGTCTAAAATCAGATCCAGTTATTCAAGGGAAGCAGAGACCCTTTGGCAATTGCATGCAAAACACTGAATATGCAGGACTGAAATCAAGGTTACCTTCTCCTTGCTCTGTGAATCATTTTATGGACCACATTGCTGGCAACATCCTTGCTTTGACAGCTATCTCCTCTGTATACGGTTTCTCATCGCGCTGTACTTGTCTTGAGAGCTGGGAGAGGATGGCAGATTATTTAACAGATAATGTCATTTTCTTACTCAATGCACTTGGGTTATTTCCAAACCATTTTTCACACAATATTTCCTGATATAGATACAGGAATTTGTAGAAAGAAAATGTGTAAGAAGCTATGATTTTTCCTAATAAACACTTTGAGGGTTTTGTGATTAAGATGACCAATGTATTTTTTTCCACCATACTGAGAAAGATCCTTGATAAAATTAGCATCACCTTGAAACCCCTTGCCAACCCAAACCTGTCTTCCTACACACCACTGCACTTAGCAGGCCTTCCTCTATGCTTGCTTTTACAATTAAATGCCATTTCAAAAACTAAGGTAGGAGAGATGGGGGCACAGCTGTAATGAAAGAGAGAGTTAAAGTGTCATGAATCATGCTTTGCCTGAAAACAATGCATTCTTTCTGAAGCATTAATAGGCAGCTTCCATAGCAGACGTGAAACAATCAGAATCCTTAATTCTAGCTGTATATTCATACAGCCCTGGTACTTCAAAGATGTGATGGCTGTCATATTCTGAGGTACAAATGAAAGCACTGTAATGAAATATAGCAAATAACAACACCTAGCCCACCCCCCAAATAAAGCCCTGTACCACAACTAAAGCCACACTCCAGAACAGGGAAAACAATATAACTACAATGCACTTAAGAAGTGTAAAAGCAGATGATTCAAGGTAACTTCAAAATTTTCTATTCTTTAAGGCACCTTACTTGAGTAAGAGATTTCTTATTAGCATTTAAAGCTCTAAGATACCTTGGTATGATGCCCAAGTTTTTCCAATCAGGAAACAAGGCAAAACACAAGTAATGCTATGGTGATGGATACAAAGTGCTACTTTCTCTTCCAACCTTTAAATCAGCTCTCAGTGGAAAAGTAAGCAAGATGAAGTAGTGTTCTTCCATTTCTGCTGGCATACTTTTCATCATGACAACTGAAGGTAAAATGCCAGGCTAAAGGCTTGAGCTCTTGCTCTGATTCCAGCAAACCATCAACCTATTTTCAAGAAAATCAACCTGTTCAGGGATATTTTTTTTCTTTAATATAATAAAATTAAAACTAAACCACAACACAACTTTCTGTACACCATGCATACAGATACTAACTCTTCAATTAAGAGATGGTCAAGAATGTATGCTTCTGGAGGCTGGCAATGCTATGGAGACCTCATTTTTATCTCTATGTTGTTGTCTTGTAACCAGACCCATTTATCAGTACTGGCTGAAAGTCAGGACATCTGTTCTTGACTAAATTTTGACATTTCTAAATTTCCATTTCATTCCAAGCTGGAAGAAAAGCAGATATTTTTCACATTTCCTATAAATGCTCTAGAAAATAACAATTCCAGGTTAGCACACATAAGAGGTTCTCTAATTAGGATGTAGGGTATCTTCTGTCAAATATCAAACTGTTTCATTATTGCCCCAAGAACTGACAGATTTAAAATATCACATTTTTCTTGATCAGTCAATATTTTATAGCTGCTCTTAAAGATTTTTAATTTAATAATTTTTAATAAAAGAAAAAAAAGTATTACAGCAGTGATACAATGCCACTGTGATGTATGAATTACTGTGCCATACACGTGTACATATATATTTAGAACTATACATATATTACCCATATAAAAATTAGTGTATGTGGAGCTAAAGGCTGTCTTCTCTTCTTTTTTTTCTAAGAATAATTTACTGTTATTATCTTGAACACAAAGGGAATAAAAGTTTTTCCAGTAATGTATGTGATCACTATTCCTTGTCTTCTAAGAAATTTTTTCTGTAATTCCTCCTCCCCCCCAAAAAAATAAACCCACAAAATTATCTTGAAGATATTGAGACATTGCAGTGCAGAAAAGAATCAACTTAAAGGGAACAAAACTAAAATTACCTTCAAGATTGCTTTTTATAATCAAATTTAATGCTGTAGGAGACTCAAAATATTGATCCTAGAAGGGAACAGAATGTGTTTATACCACAGCAACTCAGACTTCATTTTGGGCACCCATAAGATAATTCCTGTCTTAGGTAGAGGAAGCCCACATCTATTTCTTGATTTACATCCTTGGACTACAATAAAAATCAAAAGACCCATTCTGCAGTAAATGCAGAATCCAGATGTCCGTTCAGTCGTTAAGTGCTCTGCCCTAATTAAGTTTCTTCTGCAGGCTTACAGTGAACTTCAACCTAATCCTCACCTATTCAGTTTACAAACTTCATACAGACATATGATCCCAGGAGCCTCTTGGAGCCCCGCATTGTGAAAGTATGTCATTTACTAAGGTTTATGATTTCACAGAATCACTGAGGTTAGAGGAGATCACCAAGTCCAGCCCTCTACTCTCAGCACAATCAACTAGAGCAGGAAGATGCTCAGTTGGTTTTTGAGTATCTCCACAGCTGGAGACTCCACATCTCTGGGTAACCCATGCAGTGTCTCAACACCATCCCAGGAAAAAGTTTGTTCTCATGTTTAAACAGAATTTCCTGCATATTGATTGTTGCCTCTTGTTCTTTCACTGGACACTACCAAGAAGAATCTGTCTCTGCCTTCTTTACCTATCAGGTATTTGTACACAATGATAAGATCCCCCTGAGCTTTCTCTTCTCCAGACTGAACCATTCCACCTCTCTCAGCCTCTCCTCACATCTCAGATGCTCCAAATCCTTAATCATCTTAGCAGCCTTTCACTATCCTTATTCCAATATGTTCATGTCTTGTAGAGGAGAGATCAAAGAGGAACTCATCACTCCAGACATGGCCTCATCAGTGCAGACTACAGTGGAATAATCCCTTCCATCCACCTGCTGGCAACACTCCCTGATGCTGCTGGTATTTTGCTGGCTCATGTTCAACTTGTTGATCAGCGCTCCCAAGATTCCATTTGCAGTTCAATTTGTTATCATCATGTCAATGCAATCACTGCAAAGTTATTTAGTACAAAAAGTGGGGTAATGCTGGGGAGCATTTGGCACCGGAACTGTTAATATTTTCAGGCTACTCTCTTATCATATCAGTTCTCTTCATTCTCTCATACTAGGTGTGTGGGAAAAGTTGACAGATAAGTATCAACCACCCAATTACAACCCAATTATTGCTTCAATATATACAAAACACACTCCTGCTTGTGGTCTAACCACTTGCTTTTCTTTTTCTCAAAGGCTTTTTCCCAGCATAATGCCCATAAGAGGAATAAAAACAACCAATTGAACCTGGTCATGTCATCAGCGGCATGCTTTGGACAACCACAGGTAGTAAACAGCCAGAAGTTCCAAGAAAATCTAATGGAAAACTGCAGAAAAGCTTGTCAACAAGCACGTGGCCACTCCCATCACTGTTAAAAATAGAGCAACTAGCTTGTTACAAAGAACAGATAAATATTACTGCATGCACAAATACTCAAACATCCTTAAGAATCTAAGATTTTATGTCAGTGAATACCCTCTGGGCTCTAACCCCTGTTTTTTGCATCAATGTAACTATGTCAGCTAGATTTGTTTGGGGTTTTTTTAATATAATGTTACAGGTTATTCTCCCCATCCCTACAGGAGAAAGCAGGACAAGGAAGATACTATTAAAAGGAAGCCTTTAGTGGACTCACACTAAGAAAAAATACAAATTATTTAGATACATTGTTTTAACCATCGTAGTGTGACCTATGAGTGCAAAGAAGGCTTTTCATCATTTCAGACCAAACTTTAAAGTGCATCATTTATAATACTAAAATGAGGTTCAGGTTAGTGAACCTGAAAGCTACTTCATTAATACTAGGCAGCCTGGATTACCTTAGCATTATGTTCCTCCTTGTGCAAAAGGTAACTTGGATTAATAGCCGATATACAAATATATATGTATCTTACATATTATAAAATACACAACATAGCTAACTGGATGCTATGCTTCTTTACTGCTCTTACACATTCTTAGTAATTGTACAATTACCTTGAGAGTTAAAATTTGATTATGCTACATCAGTATGAGTTACATGAGACTTCACAACTGCTCAGCAGTATGAAAGCTTACCAATGGCAACATTTGCGATTATAAGAGGCATTAACTACTTGGAAAAAAGAAACAAATATTACAGTTTACTTTCTGCTTTTGGTACAGAACTCACAGCTTTGTGTTGTTACAGGTTCACAGGCATGAAAACCATCTCTAAGATTATAACTGGCTATGGTAAACACTCCATCTCTTCCACCTCCACCACAATTTGACTACTTCAAAACAACAAGAAAGGTACCATCCTCCTGAGAAACTGATGGATGCCAGATGGTGTAGTGTTAGTCTTCTGTAAGGACCATGTGCTACAATGGCTTCCCTAGAGAGGATGGAATATCTCAGCCCACCCAGTTCTCAGAAACCTTGCTCACCTCAAAGCAAGACACTAGTGATTCCTCATCTTTTAAGTGATCAGAGACCCACACTTTTCCCTCCCTTGCCCTTGACCTGGATGCCCATCCCTGCTGTACCCCCAAAATCTGTAACTGCCCAATGAGTGAGGGGAGTCACTGGTGTGGGAGACCACAGAGCAATCAAGGTATTAGATGAACACCTCCAAAGAACTGTTGATATGCATCATACACATCTGACTACCCATAAGGCGACAACTAGTCCTAAGCATGCTACTGAATATTATGTAAGGTTACATAACTGAATGAAAGCTACGTACTTTTATGTGGTAATTTTAGCCTTCTTGTCAAAACTCTGAGACCACTTTGAGACAAAAACACAAACCCCAAATGCTAATTAACCATCAAAACTAAGGTAGACATAGGATATTTAACAACTGTTGGGGGGGGAAAAAAAGCAAAAACAAACAAACAACAAAACACAAATATGGTCACGTGGGCACTGTTCAGCTCAGACATCCCCTTCCTCTCTACCCTGTTAACAGACAACAGAGAAAGAATCAAAGAAACAGATTTTCCCAAATATTAATATATTAAATACTTTGTATGAACTAATAAGACACTGCTGCAGAAGGAGGCAGCATACCAGAAGTTCTTCTTTTTCCAAAAATAAATTCTTAGCAAATGCCTGTTAATCAGCGACAGAGGCAGAAGTAGGACCAACCAAAAGAGCCACAGGCAATTGGGACGCAACTGCTCAGTTACAGGAATCCAGGCAGGAACCAAATGGGAGTTTCTAACAGTAACTGGAACCTGCACTCAGACAAAAACCTACTAACAGCAACTCTGCTCTAGTAGTAGGCTTCCAGTATGCACTAGTGACCTGTCACTGAAACCTTTCCCTCAGCTGAGCTGTGGTTTGGCTGTCATAATACTTCTATCACCTGGATATTTTAGAATTCAGTTTAAATTGCACTCTCTACTGGAGCTCAACACATTTCCAATTTAACTCCCAATTTTAAGATTGGCACTTATGCGCATCTATAAAAGGTGCTT
>JANHGB010011590.1:0-34259 GCA_026283785.1 Coracopsis vasa | reverse complement strand
TGGCAGAGCATGAGACTGAAAATTCTTTGATCGGAGTAAACATTACTTAGCAACAACTAAAAACATTGGTGTTATCAGCGTTGTTCTCAGGCTGAAAATCAAAACCACAGCACTGCACCACCTGCACTGCACCAGGAAGAAGAAAAATGACAGCTACCACTGAAACCAGGAGATTTATATATTAATTACGCTTGATCAGATACTTGTTTATACAGTATCTTTGCCTATTTGTATTCAGGTAATAGCTGTAACAGTAACTTGAGTTACTTTTGCAAACCATTACTTCTTAGCTAAAATGGTGGCATAGCTTGGTTGGGGATCTTACTTCCTTTCCAGGATAGGAGAATATGGTCTCAAATTGTCATGGCTATCAGTAGGAGAGCAATGTGGGTTAGATTCTGAAATGAGAAAAGTTACATCAAGGATTAATTGGACCCTGCTTTGCCCCTTAGGAGCACCCCTTACTTGGGCAGCCATTCTTTGTTCTACACCCTTGCCGGACTAATGAATTCATCTCTTCTATACTGACCAGTTCACGGAAATACAACAGGTGGGAAACACTTCTGTGCTTTGCAAGGCTTTATGCAGTGCATGTAAAGTCAATTAGCTGGGAAGTCAAAATGGTCAAAACAACTTCCCTGGTCCATATAGAGTAAGATTCTATATTGTCACCTAAGGACTGACAGTTAAAAAACATTTCTTATAGATGACGTGAAGGAATAGCCTCATATCAAGTTATTCTATGATTGTAATGCAGAAAAGGTTGTGATAATGTTTATGGTGCTTTTTTGTTTGGTTGTTTTTTTTCCCTAGACACACAAATTACATTATATTGTGGCTCAGTACTGTAGGCCCAGTTGTGGGTCTAAACCTGCCCCTGAGTTATGCAACACTAGCACCTGAGCAGAATACAAATGCTGATTCAGTTGAAAGGTAAGAGAAAATGAAATCACCCTTTTTCTGTCTCATCCTCCTATGAAATTAAAAACATCAGACAGACAACTGGCAAAACCATTATGTTCTCCTTTGGAGCTCTTGGTTCAGGTCATTTAGGACTCACCTTATGATATTTTGCTTTACATGGCTGCCTTATTGCCCTACTTACTTTGCAGTGAAAATTTGCACTGAGGGAGATGTGCTTGGCACACTGCTGATGCCCTTCATAACTGTCAGAAAGTCCTTGATGTCCTGAGGTCTTTCTCAGGCATGTAAAAGCATTTTATGGGGGTCTCTCCAGCACGTCACATTTAGCATAATTCTGTACAATGATTTTAATTTGATCTTTTTTTTTTTCCTTCTGTTTGATGTCGTCACTTCAGGCCTCTAAGCTGATGACAAATGGTGGTTAGCTATAGCAAAGCTACTGCAGATTGTCCTACGGTTGAAATCAAACAAAGGAATCCTTCCTGACTGGTAAGCAGTGCAGTGTGGACGAATGACTGTCATGGCTCTTTCTCTGGTGAGAACTTGCCTGGTTACAGTGGAAGACCTACGAGCTGCCTGCAGTTGTGACAACTTTCAGTTGCCACCAAGACCTGAAAGCCCTTGCAATTGCTCTGACCCCTCGCAGTCATTTTATTATCATTAATGAAGACATTTCATTATCTCCTTCCTCTGTTTTTATGTGTTTATGGCCTTGGTAAGACTGCACACAAACGTGCAAGCAAGCAAGAACTGAAATGCACCAGACGCCCAGGTTTAACGGCCGCCGCCTCCCCGCAGCCTCGCGCCGCCGGCAGGCGCTAGGCCGAGTCCTGCCCCACGGCCGCGCGGAGGGAGGGCAGCCGGGCCTCACCTCTGGGTGCTCTCTGGTGAGCGACCCCGCAGAGGGGGCACGGGCAAACTTCTGCCGGGACAGTTTCCCGCCCGGCCCGGCCCCACAGCGGTTCTTGCGGGGCTTCCCTGAGGGGGGCTGACAGGACTTCGCCGCAACACGCGGGCACGCAGGACCCGGCCCGCACAGGTACCAGAGGGCCCCGTCCCCCCGGCACCACAGCGTCGCGGCTGCCTCAGGTGGAAGGCGGGCTGCGCCCATTCCTGGGGAGACCTCGCCTCCTAGCGCCAGCGCTGGGCCGCGCTGTCGGCAGCAGCAGGGGAGCGCCAGCTGCCTCCCGGACCCCTCCACCTTCCTGCATCGGGCCCGCTACGTGACCGACCGCGGCGGGAGGGAAAATGTGAGCGCCCGGCAAGGCCGTGAGAGAAGCGGCGTCCGGAAGAGGATGGCGAGCAGCCAGAGCTCCCCGGCTGCCCCTCAGCGAACGGCCGCCGCAAGCCGCGCGGCCCATCCGGCCCCGCCGAACCCGGGGTGGCGCGGACGGCTCCGCTTTACCTTTCGAAGAGCAGCCGTATCATGAAGATGCAGAAGGCCAGGGGGAAGGCGAGGTAGAGGTCCTCCGCCTGCGGGAAGGCGGCTTCCTCTGTGCTCTGCAGGTCCGCCCAGGTGACGTTGTGCGGCAACCAGAACCGCTCGTTCCAGAACCAGGCAAGGATCCCTGCCATCTTTCCTTTGTCTACCTCGGCGCCCCTCACTCCGCTCCGCCCGCGGCGAGGCGTGTGCGAGCGGCTACCGGGAGAGAGGCGGATAGAGGAAGGCGTGTGTCAGCCCCACAGCAGCAGATGATGCTGCCGAGCGGCGCGCCGTGCTGTGCCGCTCCCCGCCCCGCCTGTCACACGGCCGCGCCGGCCCCCATTGGCTCCCGCCCGCGCCCCACGACTGCTCCGGAGCCCGCCGTACTCCTGCGGCAGCCAGGCACAGCCCTCCCGCGCCCATCTTCCCCTTCCCAAAAACCCGGCCAAACCCTGAACCAGAAATTACGCGGCCCCAGCAAGCAGGAACTCCGTCCTGGGGGCACTCACCGCGGCCGAGGCTGCTGCCGGGACGCAGGCTCCGCTTCAGCGCCGGCTCGGCGTACAACAGAGCTGGCGGCGGGGCGGCTCCTTGTCACCCGCCTGTCCGCTGACGGCCCCCCCACTCTCCTGCCGCTCAGCCGGGCTCCCGGCGAGCCTGGAAGGCTGGTGCCTGATTTAAATAGGCAGATGGCAGCCACAAAAAGCCCTCCTTTTCTGACCTCCGCACAGGAACACGCACCGATATCGGCTGTCTCGGCCCGGTCCCCGCGAGGGTAACCCCTGCCAGGAGCACGGCTCTCTGCCCGCTCCTGCTGAGGCGTTTAGATGGCAGCGGAACTGTCCTGGGTAAGAGGACCCTCTGAAACACCCACCGACTGAACCTTGTATACACGTACAGCAAACAGGCGTAGATGAGGCATGGAAAAGTGCGAGAACACAGCACTCGCCAGCAACAAAACTGAGGTTAGGACCGTGGCTTTGCACTCCCAGATAAAGAAAACCTTTTGTCTTTACGTAGGCTTTTACTTTCGGTTCCTTCTCCCACTGCCCAACCCCGCTAGAAACAAGAGGAAAACTGTAATTCTCCCTACTAGACTTTACAGCAAAGGTGACTAGCAGGCTTTAGTTTTAATTGTAGCTACTGCACTATACGCGTGGTGGTCTGGGCACACACAAAATGACTTCAAGTAGTAGGTGTACCGCTTCTCTGGCATTACTGTTTTGTCTGCCTTGCCTCACTTTATTTTAGATGGCTTCAGTTTTCTCCACTCTATCATCACACTTTACAGCTGCCTACTGAATACTGGGAGACACTGACTTCTGCATGTGGCACACTCGAGCATTCTATCACACTGCCTTTTGGTGTTCTGCTAGCTTGCTCTTTTTTCCGCCACTGATTCTACTTGCCCTTCCTGAAAAATTAATTGCACAGCCCCTCATGTCTGTGCTGACATTTCTGTGCTGCAGAACATACTAAGTTAAACACATGACCTTGGTGCTGATGAAAAACACCACTGGTTTTAATTAAACAAGCCATTTGTGTATGCAGAGAGAATTTCCACCTAGGACATTTCAGGGAAGTTTCAGGAAATGCTTTGGCAGGATGGTTGAGGAGCCATGTGAGAAAACCCTGTTTCTGTTTTATTGCTGAGCCAACATCCTAAGTGTCTGTAGATACTCTGACTCAGTTCTTGGGGTTGCTTCTTAGGGAGAGAGAAGAGAGCTGTTACCTTGAGGCTGCCCCATGGAGCACCTAGTCCTTCAAAATCACCTGAAAAAGAGCATGGGCTCTAGCACCACTACCAGATTTCCCTGTCCCATGTCTTCCTATACTGCAGTTAGCATGGAGCTCGCTGCCTGTGCTGATCTGAGCCCTCAGCTCCCCACCAGTTACAAGCCTATATATGATCGTCTCAGGATCCTACTATGGATCTCTGACATGAGCTATCTGTCAGAACCTCAGGACTTTTCTGTGGTTTCAGTTCAGAGGGAAAACTGACCATGGGGGTTGCACACCTCTAATGCAGCTTTCTTCGCTTACAAGTAATGGTTTTCTAAGCAGAAGAAAACATACCTTTGCTCAAATCAGCAAGACCTCTTTTAGCCAGTGCAAAAAACTTAACTCACCAAAATCCCCCTTCCTCCTTCCGATCTCCCTGCCTTGTTCTCACAACTGACCTAGAATCCCCCTAGAACTCCCCCTGGGAGCTCATTTCTCAGCACTGTCTCACAAACACCTGAACTGGCTTCTGCACATATACATATGCCTCTCTTCAGTTACAATTCCCAAATCATCCTGATCACTCAATTTTCTGAATGGACTTTCATAAGCCTGCTTTAAATGGGAGATATGAGTGTGTGTTCTCAAAGTGAACTCAGCAGCATAAGCTTCGAAATCTATTGATGAACTGCTCCTTAGATATCATTTTAATAGCTGACAATACACAGATGACTATTTGCTTCATTAATGATATTTGTGTTTAAGGCAAAGTTAATGTTAATCAGAAAATTGGTATCATTATCCTGTACCTGAAGGTGACCTGTCTTTTCACAGTGTATTTCAATATTCCAATCAGTTCAGAAGTACATTCAATATTTATGTCCATTTCCAATTCAATGAAGTAGCACTTTCCCAGTCAGCACTGAGGCTCACAGGTGCTGGTGCTTGGCATTGCGTAAGTACAGATACAGGAAAGGGACAGATATTTGGAAAATGAACCTAGCAACAGTAATAACCTGATGAGGCATAAGAGGTTAATTCCTGCTGAACAATTAGTGTAATTTACTTGTGTGTCAGACTAAAATTATGTTAGGCAACAGATCTCTAGGCATCTCTGAAAATGAATGACATTTCTGAAACGTTTGGAAGGATGACCAATTAAAAGCTTTTAATTGAATTCAGATTGTAGCAGCAATTATGCAGATGTAGCCAAGACAGGACTATGGAACGAGGGTGCCTGAATCTTGTGCTTTGGAGGGAGATACTACCAGAATTTTTTGTGTGCCCCCTTAGACTCTTATATCACAAAAGGGAGACCAACAGAACTTTTATAACTGTGGTTTCATATTTCATCTTACAACCTGAAGCAACTTACTTTAAGTTAGTGCCAGAACTTGGCCAAAAAAAAAAAAAAAAAAGAATTATAAAAGCTAGTCCTCAAAATCCCAGCCTGGGCACTTTTAGTAACACACAAGAGTTAGTAATAACAAAAAACATATACACAAATTCCCCCAAAGTTACTGAACTTCTGTTTCTACTCCAAAAAGAAAAAGAGAAAGCTGACAGACTGCATATCACTAGTTCAAGTCCTTGAGCAACCAGCAGAGTGGAGTAGCCACCTTAAAATGAAGGACTTACTGTTTATATCTTGTTTGTTTAGCACCAAGAAACCAGGTTAGATCTCAGGCACAAAAGTTTCCTTCAGTTTAGGAATAAAATTATTGTTCTTAGTCCAATGAAGTTCATGTATTCCAGTGAATGCACATCAGCCTCACTTCTCCTTATGGCCACGGAATTGCAGTAGCCTTTTCATACCACATGAGGAGACCACTAGTAATTCCTCACAGATCAGAAAAAAAATATGTGACTGTCACTTTTCAATGCAGATATGTTTTCATACATTAAAATTCAGAATTTTTTCTGGTAAATATATATTCGTATTCTATCAATATTAAACTGCTTAAAATAGGCAGTGGTTTATGTTGTCTTAGGCTTCCACACAGGTATAAACACACACACAAAGCAAAAATTAAAAATAAAAATGAGCAGTATTTAGACATTACTCTAAAGGAAGAGAGTTGCTATAAGTAGTGGTACACGTAAGATATCAGTTGATCAGGACCATGTTCCAACAGGTACTGCAAAAATTGCATGGAGGAGCAGCATGCTGTTTAGCTCAGCTATGTAGCACAGAAATGCCACTTGAAGTTTTCAAGCACTATGTTCATGCTGCAAATATTGCTCAAGTTACAAGCTCATAACGAAATCTTGGAGGCTTCCTTGAAGGATATTGACAAAGATCATTCCTACTGGGAGCATGTCTTGAAAGCAGCTTTACTAGTTTATGGTGGGTAGTAGCCCAACATTTTTATTTGCCTGTCACAGTTTATTTATCCATCTGCAGTCAACAGGAGCATGTATTGCATCTCTAAACCACTTTGAGTGAGTTTGGGAATGTGTATTTATTAGTACCAATGTGTCTTTGCTACGCTGTTGGCCACCTAAAGGAGTTAGTCCACCAAAACAGGAAAAGCTGCAGCAAAACCTCTTGATTTTAAAAGGCTGTTGTAGAATTGAAAAAAACCCAGCCAATTTTTTTATCTTATTTAGTCTGCTGTAATTCTGGAGTACTGCCAGGCTTACACACAGGGAACTGCAACCAGACTCTGGGCCAGTCCATTTAATGGACCGCATAGTACAGATGCCAATAGCACAATCCACTGAGACTTTTTATTACCCAAATCAAAATCATGTTGTTCCTGAGCAGAAGAGATGGCTATGCCTGATCCATGTAAAAGCAGCTGTGCCAGTCCCATTTCCATAGGTCCATTTCATTAGGCCACTAATGATGTGCATAGCAGAAGGGCCGAGAACTGCACAGGTGTAGTGTGACTGCTCTGTGCCCTTCTTTGGAGGGGGGAGGACCATGAGCATAGGGGAGGCAACTGTGCAAGCATGGCCCTGAGCTGTCATTATTATAGCATGTCTTCCTACCTGCTGGTTCCAGAAGCTGTGGGGAATTCCAGTTTCTCATGCTGCTAGTTTTGCAAACTTCTCTAATAATTTCACCTAAGAAGTAAAATTGCACAGAGCAGCAATCTTAATTACAAAAGCTATCCTGGGGCAGTCAAATCTGTCCTGACTCTTGCATGGGGTGGTATTAATCTGAAGAGACCAGTCTAGCTTCACCCAATTACCAGATGATGTACTCTGGATTCAGACCATTAGCAGACCTCTCTGAAGCAGTGCTTTAAATACATCAATACAGTAGGTGTTCCAAGGTTATATCACTTCACAGCCTTCCAAATTTTTTGTCTTGGCAGACAAGCAAGATATGTCACTCAGGAAGACAAGCAATGGTAACTGGTTTGGCTGTCATGAAAAGATGTGTGGACAAGTAGCTCTAGCTGAAAGAGAAGTTTACAAGCCTTAGAAGGGTTTGTGCTGGGATTTAATTAAGGTCAAGATCCAAAGCAGAGCTGCTCTTGAGGACTGGTCAAAAGGAGAGGAGGAAGCAAGGATTGCCTGAGTCACTGTATGTCTCCATGCTTCATCTCCATTGTTCACTTCGGTTGGGCTTTCTGCTCTAGATGTAAAGAAAGCGTGCCAAAGTGTACATCCTCATTATGATACAGTCATAGTTCACTTGATTATGATGTTGCTTAAGTGCCCAAACTTATGCTAAACTGAAATAGGCCCTATTCAAAATACAGTAAGAGTAGTCAGAATCTTCTGCATCAATTTAAGTAAATTATCCTGAAAGAAAGCTTTTAATGAGGTTTGCACAACTCTTAGCATAGACAGATGGCTGGAAAAAGTGCTGGTTTTATCTCAAGCTAGATATGCTGCATTACACTTCAACTGGCACTTCAGAAAGTCTATTTCATGACTATTCATGTGGCCAGATTTGGGCTATAGAATCACATTATAATTTACTTGGCAAAGGGACTTTTCAAACCATTAGGTGGTCAAAATTTACTGTTCAGGTCATTGACCAGTGTGGAGCTGCAGCATCCAGAGATGCTCTGGAGAACTAAAGACTTCCAGTAGTCAGGCCTTGTTTCCATGTTCAGTAAAACCTGGGCACTGGCAAACAGCATTATTGTGCCTGACTCAAAAAAGAATACTGCAATCTGGAGTCTCTGCCAGCTTTATGTCAGCTGTGAGGGGGACAGACAATTCCTGACCCTCTATGCAATGAGAGCTAATCTGGCATAAAAAGTCAGCTATTACAATGCTAACCTGCCACACTGTTTACAGGGAATTTCTGTTACCGGTGTGAGCTTCTGAGAGGCCAGTATGTCTCATGTCACGGCTGCAAGCTGTGCTCCAGCCCTGGCAGCCTAGGAGTTACTTACTGTCTTATCAAAATATAGTCCCAAGAATTCCAGAAACTACTGACAGAACTAAACTGACTTATGCACCAATCATCTTCAGACAGCTGCCAAGGTAATTATATTGTGCCCAGCAGAACATTCACCTCATGACATCTCAGCCTTTTCTTTAAAGCTTTTAACATCACTATCACAATGTCATCTGTTAGTCATCTCGTAACACCATGACTGAAGCCAAACCTATTTGGTTTAATGATGCCACATAGATGTAAATTATTATTTGCCTAGGAGTAGAGGACAGGTAATTTGCTGGCAATAGATTTTTATTGTCTTATTACACAATTTTAAACATCCTCCTTATAAATTTTGCCATACTTATTCCACAGCTATGCAGGGAGAGCTGAGCAGAATATTTTTTTTTTCCCACCAATAATGTACACATGGGTTGACTGAAACTATTGCTGAATTCATCAAATTAGAATTTTTATTTCACCAAATCAAATGTATTATTCTGACATTTTTCAAACCAAAGCATCCTTTTTTTATTTTGCAATGACATTTCAAAAGTAAGGTTATTTCTCATTTTAAGTGAATTGGAAGCAAAATATAAGTCAAATTTATATTTTAGATGAAATGAGATACATTTAGATTTCTGAGATTAAATAAGATACATCATAATTGTATGATATATCTTTAAAGCTCTAGATAATTATTAAAGATTCCCATAGCTATACTGACTGACAGTGTCAAGGTTCTCAAGATTATAGGTCACATACTATTTCACTTAAATCAGTTAAGCAGGTACTAGAAAACTGAACTAACAACATGATGGACCACACTCCCTGCTGGGGTAACTCTAGCACTGCTTATGGTCTGTAGTGAACATAACTTACCGTATCTTGTAAATACAGTCATAACTCTGCAAAAGGAAGCTGGCACACCATCTTGTCTCCTCCCTCTTTTATAAAGCGTAGAATTACAGGCACCAACACAGTAAATTAGTTAGGTACGGCTTTAAACATTTTCTGAATTGGAAATATTTTTCTATTCCTCTGTTTTCACTGGAGATATGGAGAGGCAAAACCAGAGAACAACGCTTCAAGCTTTCTCAGCTTTGTTTCAGCCCTAGTGTGTGTTCTCTCTTTTGCAAGTTCATGCTGGATAACTTACTTATCAACAGAAAAAGATTATTTTCTTCACCTCAGTTATCAGAAAGGGATCACCCATGGCTTGGTGATCATTTTATTAATTTTTCCCCATTGCATTTCACATCAAGAGAAAGAAAAGTATGCTGGCAATTTTGCCTTGAGTGTTTATTTATGTCTTGTGTACGATTGACCCCTGGTGTGATCAATGCCCATGGAATGGCATGGAAGACTGCAAAATTTGTAAGTCAGCATAGGGAACCCTGCAGGAAGTTCTTGCAAAGACATACAGCTTTAATCCTATAATCTTCATACTACAAGCTAACTATATAAGCATTCTACTGAAAAGGATTAAAAGTGGTTATTAGAAACATATTTTTAGCATAACTAATTGTATTCTATATATATATGTAGAGTTGAGATAATTTATTTTTAAGAAAACATTCCAAACCTGTAAGGCCTTTGTCTCTATTGACTTAGAAGCCAGAGTTCCTAAAAATATATAGTGTTGAGATAAGAAAAAACCAGTAGGCATTAGTAGCTTTGTGGGTTTATCTATCTCATTTGTGTACAATCCATCTCTCAAATCAGTGGCAGTTTTATCTCTAGTTTCAAAGAAAAACTGTCAGACTGACAGGAAAGGCAGATGGCCAACCTTTTATGCTGCCTGACTGTCATCAGGTTGTTGCTCTTTTGCTTTAATTAGTGTACATTTGAACCTCATACAGATTGGAAACAAAACAAAGGAGAAGGCTATTTTAACTGGTTAGAGGTACCATCAAAAGAGTTCCTATAAAACTGACCTGAACAAATCAAGTACATCAATGAGTAACTTCCTGGAGACAGAATTTTGGTAAGAGGCATTCTTTCATCAGGCAAGAGAAGTTGTACTATTTCATTCATTTCCCAGGTAACAGTAGATACTGTTGAGCTTGGTGGTTGTCATTCCAGAGTAACCAAGTTGCACTACATGCTGATGAGCACTGCTCCAAAACACTTCTTTTGTGCTAGTGCTGCTTCCTTACACTTACTGAAGAAGCCTTTTCTTGTGAACAATGAAGAGGTCCATACTGTAATCTGGGAACTTCACAAACAAATTGGACATTGGAAACTACTTTTTATTAGCTAACACACTTCATAACAGAGCAGAATAAATACAGCTGCAGAAGCTCAGGAGCTTCTCTGGTGGGTGAGGTCTGTATCAAGACAGCTAAATTAAATAGGAGAACTCTAAACCAAGCAAATGAGGGTAGCTAAATAATAGCTATTAACATGAGCAGGCTTTTTTAAACAGAAAAAAGAAAAAGAATTTCAGAAGTGTGTCAAAACAATGTTTTTTTCTTGAAAAGGGTACTCTCTGAGTTAAAAAAATAGATAAATTGGTATCACTTAATGTTAACTGTAACCTTTTAACTAATATGCTTATCACTGTCATTCTTTGCTATTGTTTATCAATAAAAGAGGTTTTCATTTACTAAAACCCCAAGTAATTATATCTCAGGCAGAAAAGGCTGCTTCTAGAAATAACTCATCACAGAGATAAACAAATGAAATAATGCAAACCACAATGCACTCATTTCTAACTATGCATTTAGGATACCGACAAAGGAGGAAGATCCAGCTGGCTGGGGCCCAAACTGTTGGCAGGGGGAGTAGGAAAGGGAATTAAAGGGACACAGTTTAAAGGAAAAGATTATCTTTCTTTATCCTCTTGCACCTTCCAGTGGATTTGATCACCAAGTACAACATACTATTGTTCTGCTCTCAGGAGCAGATGGGGGATGGAGAAAAATGCTCAGACATGATTCTGGCTGAACCCAAAATACTTGGATGAGGCTTGTGCTCTCTGTTCAGATTCTTTAGTCTTTTTATTTGGAGCTCAGTCTGCTGCTCATGAAATCTCACAGCTGTAGCTCAGAGCAGAAGAAGAGCTGCAGTCTTTACAAACGGCAAACAGAGCTGGGATGGGTTATTCCCTACCGTCTCACTTATGGAGTGAAATTTTCCAACACCAAAGCAGCACCGTAACAAGCTTTTTCAGGAAGTGATAGGGGAAAAGCAGACAGTGTGCTGTAGCTGCACAATTTCAAACACACAGAAACTGCTCACATGAGCTATAGTTAAGCAGAGCCACACACACACAGCTGCATTGCATTCCAAAATATCCAGTCACACCCCCATTTGCCTGTCTTTAAATAAACGCCACTTCTTCAAAGCACATTAAGTTCCCCGTGTTACATTTTTCAAGTTCTAGAACACAGCTTTGGTGGGGGGAAGGATGGGGACAGTTCTACCATTTTTATGAAAATGCTGTATAGTTTCTAGCTTGAATTTCCACTATAAAGCAAAATAGATACTCCCCAGCATGTTATTTTGGGTCATATGTTGTGCCTTCTGCTACATGGGTGTTTAGATCCTATTTGAAGTCAGGAGCAGGTAAAGTCACAATAAAACAGCTACAATCCTTTGATTGTTGCAATATGCATGGAAGATTTTCCTTGTGCCAGAGTAACATATTTGATATATTCATTTCACTACAATAATATTTTATAAGTCAGTCTTGAAAGCAGAGGGTCCAAACAAAGCCTTGGGATTAAATCTTCAATACACATCTTGTAAGGTCTTACACTTGACAGTATATTGACTCAGGCTGTATTACAAAAAGTAGAAAAACCCCACTTCATAAATACTAACATTTTTTCAGCATTAGAAGTAGTCAGCATCCATAGACTTAAGTTTTAATGACTGTTAAAATTAAAGTTAGGAAAATGCTTTACTCCTTTCCCTTTGGTAAATTTAATCTATTGTGTTGAATTGCATTTTACCAAGTCTATTAATGTGATACAGAACAAACTGAGGAGGAATTAAGAATAATTACATTGAGCACTAAACAAAGGACAAGCATCTGCAAGGATGGGCTGAGTTCATAACAATGTGGATAGTCACAATGTGAGGGAGCACTTAGTGTCAATTTGACAGCTCCCTTCAACCATACTTGGCAGTAGCGATTTTCTCTCCTTTTTTTTTTCCCCTTCTACTAATCAATAACTGTAAGAAGACCCCGTAGTCACTGCTTTGCAGATGTTCTTTTGTAACAGTATTAATTAGGTATTTAAATCCCTAATTGATGTTTATTTCTTTGACTTTCTGCATCAACAATTTTTTACTGTTTTCCTTCTGCAGACTTTTACTGCTAAGCCATTTTTCTTTCTTACTTGACTGCCTCTCCTTGGTCCTTTTCTGTGTATGTGGTCATTTTTCCACTCACTTATTATTCGAACTCAATGTTCACAAAATCTAAGCTGTGAAAATACATATATTTTTATGGCATCATTATTTGAGATGGTTAATGTGTTTATTAGAGCACTCACAGGATTATCATGTTGCTTGATTTCATGCCGATTTGATTATGAAATCAGCCTAGGAGCTGAAAGAAACCAGCAGAGTACATAGGCAGAGGCTGTTTCAAATAGGAATTAGGAGTATACTAAAATATGCTTTAAAAATCACTCACCCCCAAATATTGAAGGTAGTTAGCATGTTTACCACAACATTCTCAGCATGTTTAGTCCTCTTTTAAGAGATACCATGGAGCAAGGCAAATGCAAGAATGAGCAAGGATTTCACCAATACCAGCTGGATTTCGAACAACACTGCCAGATTTTCAACTTTAGGGTGGAAAAAGGTACCAGCCGTAAGGAGTGCATATTGCCAAGGAGATAAACAGATTTGTGTTTAAAAAACCTCAAGCCTTAGCACTTGCTGTTTATTCTGCAAAAAGCTCAGGTTAACAAAGATTGATTGAAAGGACCATCAGAAACACTACCAACAATCTTTTAATAGCAAATTCTGGTTTCTTCTGTTTTTGTCTGTTGCTGATGACACATATCAGGATGGATGTTGAGGAAAAGATTCTTCAACAATTTTTGCCTTCCCAGATTAGCTATTAAAGCCCTTTTTTTAAAAAAAAAACCCACACAAACCCCATGCATGTATAATTTGGCGATACTTGGGTGGTTTTACAAGTAGAACAAACACATCCTCATGTATAGCTCAAACTACATACATGTTCCAATCACATGACACTGTTCTTCCCTGCTGCGGTAACTGATAACATGTCAAAGATGTCTGTCTAGCAGCTTGGACTTCTGTGTTTGCTGTTTTTCTAAGCTTAATATTCCCAATTCTTAAATCCCATGACCTTCTTCTTTTAATGTCATGCCATTTTAAACAGATGACTCCAATCAACTGCTTCTCAGCACCTCTCAATCCTATGACTTTTGTCCATTAAGTCACTAGATATATTTCCTTCCATAGACATGCTATAGCATTGTCAGATGATGATTTCTAGAGATCTTCTTGTCACTGCAACTCATGGCCTTATTTCCCAGCACACTAATTCTTGCCTTCTCTATAATTTCATTTAGCTGTAGGTTTCTAGCTCTCCTTGATGTCAGAACTTGTTAAAGGAAAATTTTACCAATTTTAAGACTCCTCCTGCTTAACAAAATGAGCTATGTTCAAAGAGGTACGCGAAGGAGCATAACATTGTAAATAGCTCAGCTGGTGGGACAAGATTTCCAAGCCAAAATATAGTCTAGTCTCCCCGCAATTCTGAGCAGCAGAAGTTGTTGAAGGACTGCTTTTGAAGTTTTCCTGTTGTCTCAGTGATGCCCTGCTGCCTCTCTTAATCTTAATTTTTACACTTTTAAAATATCAGAAATAGCATACTGAATTTTTTGTTTTCAAGGTCACACAGAAGTCTGCATTCCTCTTTATTTTGAGACTAAAAAATTTCACAGAGAAAAAAAAAACCAAAAAAGAGCACTGTAATGAAGTTTTTTACCAGCCTGAATCCTCACATCATTTGCCCCATCCATCTAATGTTGGCTCTGAAGTCTCTCAAAGCCTCTCTTTAGACATCATTGTCTCTCTGTTAGTCCTGAGTTGCATGGTGATGCTAGTAGCTACATCAGGACTTGAGCAGTTTCAGATACCCTGCTAGTCAGGTAACCACATGCATCTGCAGCTCTGCTTGTTTGCCTGTCTCCTCCAGTGACAGCTGTGTAGGCCTGAAATGCAAACCAGAAGCAAAAGATGTGTGAAAATTTATACCCATCAACAGCAACTGGAGTCAGAACAGTAGGCTCTTATTACATGCCTCTGGAAACAAAAGGGACAGTGTTAAAGCAATCACTTCTATCCCCTTTTAAAATATTTTGGTTATCCTATTCTGAACCATGCTTGTGTTACTGTAGACAAGGCCACGAATCCTTCCTTCTCAGCTTCTGCTCCACGCACAAAAGAGCGTCTTCCATAGTCCTGTACTCTATCTTGTACCTGTGGGCCAGCAGGCAGCAAAGAATGAAACAAAGTGTGGAAGAGCTGACACTGAGTAAAGAGGAGGAGACGTAATGCATACTCAGAAATGTGCAATGAAAACAAAGACACAAGAAATATGAGCTGGAGAACTGGTTGGTTACATGCCTTAGCATTTTCTGCATAACTGGAAATTTATTGCACATATGCAAGATGGCTGTATCCCATCCCCCATGCCACCCTGTCTTATCAAGCCTGGTCAGGCAGCCCTTGCAAGTCTTATGTCAGATTTGAAAGAACCAAGAAAGCATAAGCTATCTGTCCTAATTGCTTGAACAACAGAGATCCAGGACCGGAGATAAAGGATTAATAAAGAGGAAAGGCACTCCACTGGTGAATTTAAGTTAATTACAGGCAAAGGCGCTAAGGATACAATTTTCAGGTCACTGCATCTCTGCTATTCCCATGGCTGGAGGGACTTAATCCTCATCTATCTTGACTGTACATTGTGCAGGTTAATTGGCATTTCTGCGTAAACTATAAGATATGATGTGTGCTAATAAATTATGAGAGTCCTTAAAAAGTATTAACTGCTTATAAAATTAGTAATGTATGAATAACTTAGTTCTGAAAGTCATGCTACGTTTAAGCATTCATTTTAAATCACTTCAAATTTTCAGCAGTAAACACCTACAAATCACCCTTTCTGAGAATAAGCAAAAAGACAGGCCAGAAGCTAAGGAAGATTAGCAGTTGGAGGAAAAAAATAATTGCATTGCTGCTCCATTATGCTTCAGGCTCCTATGACTGGGATTAACTCAAAGATCTATTTAACTCTGCTTTTGTATTCTTCGTCTTCTGGCACCATAACCTGGGGGAAAGCAGGCTGAGACTCACCGGGTGGCCAAGATGAACAGAAACTGTATGCTGATTGACTTCTAGCTGCCCAGTGCCCCACAGTGGAGGTGACCCTGGTGGAGCACCCAGTAAGATGGCTTCTGTGAAAGGCTGCCCACACTGCTACATCCTCCCGGCTACCCCTGGGCTCCTGAGGGTGCCGCCTTGTTGCCTCCCATGCTAATGGCAGATACCCAGCAAGGATGAGGTGTGGGGGGTCTGCTCACTCTTGCAACTAATGATGAAAGAGGCATACAGCAATTAGACGTAAACAACTGGAATCACACCCTTCCAAAGAAAACTGCAGTCTGCAATGCCACCTGTGTGAACATGCCAGGAGGGAAACATGCCACAGGGGTGAGCAATGGTTGCAGTCTATGTGCTGCCACCCTGCCCCATGGTTCTGGAAGGCACAATGGGAGCATCTCACGGTTATTCTTTTGGGTGGACTCTTGGAAGTGTCATTACAGGTGTAAGCTCATTTCTGAGGCAGAGTCCCCAGGGGAGAAGCTATTTTACTGCAACTGCTGGGCATTTGTTGTGCAAAGATGCAGTCTTCTCCTGGAGCATTCCTCCTGGCTTTACACTAGCAGACAATTTACTAAGGAATGTGCAACATCTTCCATATGTTAAAGTTAAGCCAAGGGCCAGATGTATAGGAGTGCTTTATGCAAAATTGAGCCCACAACAGAAAAACAAAGAAGCCAAACCATCATCCCTAGGGAGTCTGATGACCACGTTTTGGCAGGAAGATATTAGGCTGAAATGAATCCTTGGTATTGCATAAGTCCCTGGAAGTCTGAGGCCCCACCTGTGAGACAAACTCTGCTCTTTGGAAATCTGGCCTCTTTGCACACATGCTGTGTGGAAACTGGGTGCTGCAAATAGTCAGCATTCTGGCATGCAAGAATTTCAGGCAGTGGCACATGCTGGCAGCCAGATCATAGCAAACTTGCCAGGCTGGGAACTGGGAGAAAGGGATACCCTACTGCGAAAAATCTTTCAGCTCACTTGGCAGATGTTATCCTTATCTACCCTGTGGCTGTGCTTACTCCACTGAGACTCTTCTAGAGAAAGTTTTAACATGTACTGTTTATTAACACCTTTTTAAATCCTAGTGTAAACCAAGCTGTTAAAAGCTTGCAGTCATGAGCTGGTTAAAGTTAACCCTAGAATAAAGCCCAGGGTGTAGCTTGGGAAGCTAACAGGTGGTAAACCACAGACTGTCATTGCACCAGAGCGAAAGCAGATACTGCGTGATTGTTCAGCATTTAAATGTCACATTAGGAATAATTACATCTGGATAAATGTATTTGTTTTGAAATAACTGCTTTGTTTTGAAATACTGCTGTAAGAAGAGCAATTTTCCTGCTGATGTTTTAATCTGAGACATCCAAAACGGATTCAAACTACTTCCTTCTACCCTCAGCTAGCCTGCTCCTCCCTACAATGGACTGTCCCAGCACCCTGCCCTTGTCCCAAATTTGAAGCAATCTCCCAATGGAAAAAGAGCAAAGATATCTCCAAAATTCCAGCATCTACTGTCAGAGGACACTTCCCTTTAACAAGGTTTTATAAGAGGCCTCTCCTGTTTGAGGCTTCAGGACATTTACTGCACAACAAATTCTTTGCTGGGAGAACCTCCTGTAATCCTTTTGTACTACAGGGCCTGTGGGAAGACAGAGTGGAGGCTCTGGATCAGAGCAGGAAGCTGAAGGAACACAGGTTGTGTCAGGCTTGCTGAGAATCAAGCCCAGAGGTTCCGGGGCAGGTACAGCCTTCGCGGGTGGCCTGGGAGGAGGCTCTTGCAACTCTTCTCATGACACATAGCGCAGACAGGACTTAAAGGAGAGTTCCAGCCTTGTGAATTCATGTCTGAAATACATCACCAGGCACATGCTAGTTTAGTTTTTGCATCACGATGACTGATTGCCAATGCATTTGAGGAAATTAATACCTTTGCAAAAGGTAAGATCAAGAACTTAAGATTTTGATGTGTCCCAGAATGAACCAAGAAATTGGCAGCTGAATCAGACCAAGAATTCAATTTATCTGTCAGCAGTTAGTATAAGGTATTTCAGAAGAGTATGTGAGACCTCTGCAGCCCACAGACAAGGGATACATTGTGTCTTGCACACCTGCTACATGTGCTTTAGATTTCTTTCTGATCTAATGGGGATTTTGTGAATTTGCAAGAAGTACCTTTCAGAGAGCTTTGATCGTAGTTACTACTCTGGCTATTGTTATCCAGTGAAACTCTGACTAGCAATTGTCATCCTTCATAATTCTTCTCATGCTGGTGAATACAAAGGTTATATTAGGTGTCCAGTGTAGAGACTTGTTATTTTTGTATGTCCATCCTTTAATTTGACTGTTGCCTTGTTCTTGTCTATAAAAGTAGTGCAGACAGAAAGCTTCAAGCTAGTTCATAATATTATTTTTATTTACCATGCTCTTATTTATCTCTGCATTAAAGCAAACAATTCTTGTCTTTTTATTTTCCTCCATGAGAGAGGTTCTTTTCCATTCCTTTGGTTGATCATCTTTTTCTGCTTCACTCTTTTTCCTGAAATCACTCTAATTAGCTGTGTTATCCTTTTGACATGGAGTTACCAAGACCATGCAGTTGATGCTGCAGTGTCAATGAGAACAATGTCAGATTTCTTTTTCCCATCACAGTGTATCTGCTATTCTTTTCTTTTCCTTTAATGACTTGTTTGCTCTTTTGGCTACTACTGCCCATTTAGAAACCAGCAGCGATGCTTCATTTTAAGCTTTAAATTAGTTTGGACTCCTATGAGATATATGATTAGTTCATTTTTTCCCATCAAATCTACACAGATTGAGTATCAGCACTAAAAAATCTGTTCTATCTAATCTGGGGAACTTGAAAGAAACTGTTTAAAAAAATTCACCTCTCTCTTCATAAACAGCTTTATTCTCCAATATAATTTCCTAAATGACAGCCTCCTGGATAATTTCAGCTTATTTTCTATTGTGGAAGTAAACTGGGATGATAAAGAGCAAACAACAGTTTCTTTAATACCTCTCTATTCACCTTTATCCTACAGCTTCACAGTATAAAGAGTGCAAGAAAATTATGAGTTTGGGGGGATTGTTGGGTAAATTTTTAAAGCTATTCTAATACAGACTTTTCTGGCAACTATGAAACAAGCCTGTTTGCATTAAGTTTTTTAAAGCCTTATTTAAAAATCTAAATTTAGGGACCCCAACAAATCAAATATATTCAATTAATTGAAGGTACTTCAGCCTTCCTACAAAGGAGTATGGAAAACCCCTATTTATTAGTTACCTAAATTAAACATAACATTGCTTTATTAATACATTAATGCAAAAATTCTGATGATTTCTGTATCATCAGATCATCTGTGTGTACCCTTCTTGTTTGATACTTCCCGGATATATCAGCCAGGACAAGTCCTCAGTAATGCTTGCGTGAACAATCTAATCAAGGATTTCTTTGAAGTCAAGAATTAAGTACTTTGCTCTACACAAAATGAACCATTTGGCAGCACTACTTATACTGCATACAATATAAAATACTTTTGTGCAACAGGGTTAGCAGGGCTGCCTGACAACTGGCCATATAAGTACTTGTATCAGAAGAGTGAGTTCCTTCTTTACGTTCATTTTGACTTTCAAAAAATTACTTTGGCTTTTATTTCAGGTACGTTCCACTGGCGTCTCAAACCCTGAGATTATTGAGCTACTTAAATGCATGCACCAGTTTATTGCTGTGTCAGGAGGAAAAATCTGTAAAAACATAGAAAAAGTATCACTTGATTAAGGTGTGAGAATAAAAATGGGGACTAGAACTTGCTTGAGAGCCAAGAAATAAGAATTCCTAGCCTCATGTCTGAGAAAGAAACATGACATGGTCCTAGGCAAATAATTTCTCATTGTTGTAGTTCTGCTTTCTCTTCAGCTGTAAAACAGAAGTAATGTTCGTTGCAGAGCTGGAAAAAATAATGATAATACAGTCATTTCCACAATAAATAGATAGTGTGGTAGTAGATAGCATTACAGAACTGGCAGCACCCTTCAATTAACTGTCACTAGGATTCTTGGTAATTAGGCCTGAACTTTGGATCCCATGTGCATCCAAACCATCTTGGTCTGGGCATAGTTCAGTACTATTTCTAGCTCAGTCTCTGGCATTTTCAGAGGAGACAGGACCTGGCAGCTCAGCTGTTTTGGGCAGCTCAGTGGTTCTTAAACCACTCCTGGGACCTGCCAGGACAGCCCTTAGATGTCTTTCTCTGACTAGCAAACTGCTTGATAGATTTCACCTGCCATATTAGCACCATGTAGTAACCTGCAACCCTCAGTCATACCAGATTCGTTGATCATGGAAAATAATGGCCCCCCAATATGCTTGTTAGAAGCACCATTACACCAAGTGAAATTGATTCAAATAAAGCCCCCATGCTTCTCCAGAAGCATACACTCTGGTAATTCTGCACTTACCTTCGTAGAATCATAGAATGGTTTGGGTTGAAAGGGACCTTAAAGATCATATAGTTCCAACCCCACTGCCATGGGCAGGGACACCAGGTTGCTCAAAGCCCCATCCAACCTAGCCTTGAACACTCCCAGGGATGGGGTAGCCACAGCTTCTCTGGGTAACCTGTGCCAGTGCCACATCACCCTCATAGTGAAGTACTGCTTCCTTGTATCTAATCTAAATCTCCCCTCTTTCAGTTTAAAGCTATCTCCTTCTTCCTAGCTCTACATGCCCTTGCAAAAAGACCTTCTCCAGATTTCTTGTGGGCCCCCTTTAGGGACTGGAAGACTGCTATCAGGTCTCTCCTGAGCCTTCTCCGGGCTGAACAAGGCCAACTCCCTCAGCCTGTCTTCACAGGAGAGGTGCTCCGCCCCTCTGAGCATTCTCTGGACTCACTCCAATGAGTCCATATTGTTCATATGTTGGGGGCCAGAGAGCTGAAAGCAGTACTCCAGGTGGGTTAGAGTGGAGTAGAGGGTAAGAATCACCTCCCTCAACTGCTGGACATGTTTCTTTGGATGCAGCCCAGCTTGTGAGTTGGATCTACTGATTGTCATAGTCATTGGATCTACTGATTATCACTGTCATTGATATTCTCCAATACTGCCCAGCAGCAGTCAGCTGCTGAGAAGAAATTTATCTCTGAGAATGTACCCTTATGCAAGCCAATTACCACCTGCTCTACACCAGCTAAAAGAGGGAGTTTTAGCTTCCTGCAGCCTAATTCAGTACATGTTTGTGCATGTCTAAGTGCTCAGACCAAGGCTGAAATAAAAGCAGCTGTGATTCTGAGTATTAAAATAAACTCATTTAGTCATCAGTAGCAAGAGGGACCATGAAAGTACTCTGTGTGTGGGTCCTCACATTCCTGTGCTTCTCTTGCACAGTTTTAGAGAAGTGGGGAGCTCTGGAAAGAGATCTAGAAAAGTGGCATTGGTCCTGCTGCCACTGCTGAGCATTCCAGGTGTGCATCACTTTCCTTTCCACCAGTTGATGCTTGTTGGAATTGACACCAAACAAAATAATTTTGAGTAAAAAACAATTCCTTCAGAAGGAGCTGTTTCACATCCTTCCTTCTTGGTTCTCACAGTCTTCCTATAGTAGCTGCAGGCAATGTAGTTGTTGGTGTAGCTGCCAAAAGTCAATAAGAAGCCTAATCACTGATTTTCAAAACATTCTACTTGGCTGTAAGACATCAAATACCCATCAACAAACTGCAGCTTGTCTGCAGTGATCAGTACTGTGACCTGGATCACCATTCATGCTGTCCATGTTAAAATCATAGAATCATAGAACAGTTAGGGTTGGAAAGGACCTTAAGATATCTAGTTCTAACCCCCCTGCCATGGGCAGGGACACCTCTCACTAAACCATGTCACCCAGGGCTCTGTCCAACCTGGCCTTGAACAATGGTGCAATTGACTTAAAAAGAAGGGTGATGGGATGGCAATGAAGGAGTTGCTCTCTGTAAGTTTGACCACTTGTTCTGGCATTTTGGGATATGGAAAAGCTGCCTACAGTATTGACTTAGCTAATAGGAAGACAATTCCCCCTATGAGGAAGCAATGATTTCTACAGTAATATGGAGCGGCCGGATGCATGCAATCAACTGCAAGGAAACTACAGCTTGTTGCAAATGAAGGTCTTTCAAACAGGAAGCTTTCCAGAACCACCTTCTTTCTGGACACTAATGTCAGCAGGGAAGACTTCCCTTCAATGTGCAGGATGGCTCTCTCAAAGCTGGACTGCCAAGAAACCCCCTCAAAACCAAACCACATGAAACCTCCATCTGGTTGATGATACTTGTTTTCTTGAAGCTTTCTTGCTTATCTTGTTTTATTCTCCTTTTTAAAATGCATTAAAACAGGGAACTCTAAAGGTTGACCTTGGGTTCCACTTGCCACATTGTCTTTGGGTCACATACCAGTGGTATATCACACACAGATGAAAGTGACTTCAGTGATGATTGTTTATCAGTAATGTGTTGATACCAACTTTATACACACTATTTTCTAAGTATCTTAGCCAGAAGCAACACTGACCTTTTGGAACCTGTTAACATGGGAAACCAATTATAGTTAGTTTTTCCTTTCTTCATACACTACAGGACAAATACACTTCAAGGGACTTTAAATATCCCTGTAACTTCTTGTTTGTTCATTTTGTTTGTTTATTTGTATGAAGAGTGCTTGCTTTTCATGTGTAATAAAACAGTCTCAGGTTTCATTATTGAGTTGAAAAGTCAAGAACTCCAGAGATACAATACTGGTACCAGATATATATTTTTGATTGTCAGTAATTTGGAAGAAAACTGTTACTAGAAGTAAGACTTAGGTGCAAATTGATGAGATGGTGTTATCAGCCCATATCCCTGTGTTTCTCTGTAATGCTTTATGGCAACCTGGACAGTTCCTAAGAAGCCACAGCACAGAAGACATGTGGGCACTAATAATTTAGGACTCTGTTAGCATTTTTCACCCAGACATAATGTGATGCAAATATTAATTATGTGTCACTGTATCCGTTGAGGATAGCTCAGTACTATGAAGTCAATGCCAGTCAATGCCAATAAAAGATGTTTATAAAGAAGTATCTTCAGCCACTATTGTTTTGATATTTTCTTATAATCATCAGTTAGCACTTTCCCTCTGAAGTTCTGGTGCATTGACATGCATCCATTTATATTAGTGCTCATACATGAAGGCAAAAATAGACTCTGAGATTAAAATTGAGTAGTTAACATTGAATACTTGAGGCAGACAATTTACAATTTAGATGTATAGCCTGAAAATGTATTTGATTTGAAAATCACTTTACATAATGTTGGTAAATTCTCAGTATTCTCTCTTCTGTGGCACTGCAATATCTGATCTATATTCAATGTTTAATATTTTTAATTAAGATCTAATTTCATCAGGAGAGAGCCTAATCCAGATATGAAATGGAGCATACTGCTTGGAAGAGCTACCAAAACCACAGAAATGTGAATGGTGCTGCCTCATAGCTGTGGGTGAGTTCCTCTTGTGTCTATCCTGTTGAATTAGCTTTCACAATGCGTGACTTCTGCACAGTGCTGCCAAGCCCACAAGCACATGGAAGGAGAACTTTCACCTTGTTATGAGCAGCTTATTATCCTGAAGGAACAGCATCTTCCAGCGTATTTGAGATGGAACCTATAAAATGACATGTTTGACTTCACACATTTATAAAAAGATGTGGGGAGGAGATTTTCTATTCTTTTCACATTCAAACCTTTGAAATTACTGCTTGCCAGGTCTGGCCTACAGTCAGTAGCACTACATGCATTTGGACATCTTTCTGGAATGTCTGTGTTTATCTTAATCTCTTTCTAGCAAGTAAGTTCTGAGCACAGCAGGTATCAAACCTCACTCTGCCTCCCACCAAATATGGTCTTCATGTAGGAGGACTTGATGACTTACATCTGGAAGACTGTAGTACATGGGAAGCTAAAGCTGCATTTGCACAGACTTCTGGGAGTTGGCATTTTCTGGCCACCTTAGGAACAGAGGTTGTGGTATCAGCTGGTTTCCTTCTAGTTTGTAGCATAAGAGAAATAAGGCATCTTGCATCCCTCTGTTACATTTCACGGAAGTCAAGACACAGCAATCATTGATTATTTTCTGTAATAGACACATTCTCTAATCCAGAAATATTTTCTTGTCAAGACAGAGAATTTTACTGTCTCACAGATATTGTTCTGATCTTATTGATACAAACTCCTAAGTAACATTAACTTTACACAATAGAATCAACAGGACAGGGACAGAAAAGAGGCTAATTTTGTTTCTTTAGCTGCTGATGTGCTGCTCTTGTGCTGCTGTTACCATTTATCAAGAATTAGTTGTCTTTTCATTTCTTAGTGCCACTGCACAGTTTGGAAAGTCACCACCAAGATGGTTACATACCAAGACATACTATGCAATGCCTGAAAAATGTAGGGCAAGAAATCAGCCTATTTAACTCCTCTTGCCTGGAGCAGAGTTTTGAAAACAAGGTGGGAAAAGAGATGAGAGAGCAGATGATCACAGGCTGGGCTGCTTAAGGAGAACTAGCAACAGAGGTGGCTAAATCATCCATAGTGCAGGATACTCTTAAGTCTCACTGGAAAGTTTCCTGGAGAACTGTACTTCTTTAAATTAATAACAAAAAGTACACCTTACATGCAGTGTCAGGTAGAGTTTTACATCACATAATCTTAAGGAGGAGTTCTTGCAAATAATTATTTACATAATAATTAAGTAGAATTTGGAAATCCACCATAAAACACCAAATGCTGCTTTTACCTGAATTTACTGTGAACTGTTTTCAGCTATAATTTGGGCATGAGATGTAGCCTCCAATTCCTTCAAAAATAATTAAATCCTCAAGAAATCTGCATTCAGATATACACTCTCTTATTTTTTGGGTTCTTTCAGAAAAATCTGTTCCTCCATACAGACCAGACATTGGTTCAAGTTGTTGTCTTAAACCTGGAGGACAGCATTTTCTGCAGTCTCTCTGTCTCTATATGGTTATTAGCCAATATTTTCTGAACTAGGATGACCTTTTCTATTGGTATTGAAGCATATAAAGTGGATAATCATAGCAGGCGGAGACAAAAAACCACTATTTGGTGAACAAGGCCATTCTCCTTTAAGGATGGACTGCAGTCTCAGTGATGGATGTATCAGATTAAATTGTCACTACAATTTGATTTTGCCAGGCATCTTCAAAAATTAATTATTTATTTATTTATGTAAAGGAGAGCTTCAAGTGTAGAGAAGCGAGTAACAGCTGTCTCAAAAAACACCACCTCTGAAAACTGTTTTTTCTTGTGGATGGTTTCATTCTTCTCTGAAACAGTTAAAATATTTTAATTATGCATGGAACTGCAGGGGTTCAGTGTTCCCGTATAGCCATGATAATAAGTACCCAATCAAGAGCAGAAAGTCATTCGCAGAAATGACAGCTAATCAGAGCACAGATAATTAAGAATCCAGTAGCAGTACTTCATTTTTCTAGCCTGATTGATCACTTTTTACTATGAGGGAAGAGAAAAATTTCCACCTTTTAAATTTGAATTATTTTTTCTGGGAAAAGCAAAAGCTCATCTAATCTGTGAATTCATTACCAGAGACATAAAGGTTGATTAAAGCATAGAAAAGGAGGACAATTGAGAGTAGAAAAGCATACCACTGTCTCATTGGCATGTTACCATGGATCAAATAGGACTAAATCAGTTAAAACAATAGGAGTGTACACCCAAAAGCTTGCCCAAGCAATCACACAGGTAACGATGTTAACTGCCAGGAAATCAGTGACTTGCAGTATGTGATGGCTGCATCAGTTGGCAAACTACCTGCTATTATCTGATGCAAGAAAAATATTTATTGTATTTTCCCTCTGTGATTCCAAAAATCATGCATTAAAAAAATCTGTATGTTTTGCACGTAGGAACTCTTGTGATAAATTATGCTATTCACTGTGCTGTAAAAACTGATATTTTGCCAGTGCCCAAATAAGAGGTCTTATTGATTGTAGATTTATCTCTAACAGTTTTGCACTGCTATTCCTTTGAGAACACTGCTTGTAACTGCATAGAGCCATAATCTGAACACAGAGCTAGGAATCACTTTTCAGCTCCAGACTCAGTATTATTTCTGCAAATTTTAGCACTTCATTTTTAGTTGAAGTCTGCAAAACTCACTGAAGAAAGCATGTATTCCACTAAAGTTGTAACATAAGTATGATAGGACTTCTGAACTACTGGAATAGGGTTAGCAGAATACAAGAATTGTTAGTGGGGTTTGCAGAAAAAGACTAGATCAAAGACCAATTAAAAAGAAGTTGATTCAATATGGGATTCTAAAATGCAATCTGAAAGTACTTCATCAGTCAAGAGACTGAGTAGATTCTTCTTCTCTTCCTTACATGCAACTATAGATGTTAAAATTACAGTGCTTATGAAAAGTACTGTGGTATATCTGATCACCAAAGAGACTACAAGCATCCTTTTTTAGATCCAGTTTCTTGGAAAAGTCAGGAAGAGAGGTGGCTACCCTACTGCCTGTTTCTTTGTGTACCTTAGGCATTGTGTCATTGTGCCTCCCCAAATTCCTCTGCAATTTCAACATCAAAATGTAAAGTTCATACATAAAATTGCTTTACCTGATACTTTTATCTACAAGAGATAAATATTTCCTACTTAGAAATTTAATACAAAGAAGTTCATGCAAGCAATTATCTCTCCACTACCATATGAAAAAGGTCAGGAAACATGACAGAGATCAATTCTTACACATCTGATTGCCTGGAGGAGTGAAGAAGCAGAGAGGGAACTACCTGCTTGAGTTCCCAGGCAGTCCCTCTCCATTGCTGTGGAGATCAGGCAGGTCACAGCCACCTGACTGCCACCTTCAGGCTTCCTCTAAGGAACCAGTTGATTGGTTCCCAATGGTTTGATTTTCATTGCAGAGGTAAAATGATCATTGATCTTAGAAGTAATCTGGGACCTTGGATTAGTCTTGGAGAAGAATAGCTGAAAGACAGTTATGAGATGATAGAGTTCAGGTGAGAAGAGCATCTGAAGGCATTTGGGTGCCATCTGAACCAAAGATGACTACACTGAGGTTTGGAAGGGGTAAGAGGCAGGGGAGATACAAATACCTAAGAAGCAATGGGGGGAAGTTGTATTTAGGCATCAGGAATCAGGTCTTAGGATTTTAATGGGAAATTCAATAGCTGAAAGCTTGATTGTCACTGTATGGAACATAGAGAGGTTAGAAAAGTGCAACTAGAACTGTCGAGGTAGAGAGCATTATTTTGTTACCTGGGTGTGGAGAAGGTGAATTACATTACTGCTGAAGAATGCACATGTGCATCCTGTATAAGAACCTCACTCTGATATCAGGCTTTGATGTGTTGTGGCCCTATCTGCCTTTTTAAAATAACTGTGATATGCAAGAGCAGTGTCCATCCCCAGGGTTACTTTCTGATTGCCTTCCCAAATGGAGCCAGTGCTGGTTTGGAACAAAACAAATGGTTTGGGACATGAGCTAGAACATGTGATTCCCTCATCAAATTCCTGGGACATCCCACCCAATTGTATTCCAAAACCAAAATGCAGACAATCGCAGGAGACAGGTTTTAGATAACCTTGGTGGAAACTACAATAATGCTGATTAAAATAAATACATGCTTTCACCTCCATGGTTTTGGAAAATAAAGTTATTTCCATTTTCTCTTCTTTCCCTCATTCTCTCCAAGACTTGTATCATAATAATGATGATTGGAACAGAAACGGAAGTATTTTTTCTATTTAAATTTTATGGCAGTCACCTAAGTTGCTATAATGACATTGCAGATAGATTAGTCAGTTGATTTCAAGATTTGTGGCGTATGATAACTATGTTGAAGCAATTTTACAGTAAAAGCCATAAACAGACTTAAAATATACACCATGAAGAAAAACTGGGGACATAATTTTCAGAGTTGGTATTTCATTGAAAGTTGCTACTTCATTCTCAGCTCCTATTTTGATAGTTTATGACTTCAAGTGTTACGTAGTCAACAATTCCTTCTTTCTGATTGAGGACTTAATAAAGTCACTTAATAATGAAATTGATATACATTTCAGCTCCATCATACTAATTTAATTAGTTACTTTGCCAAAGGACTATTGGTACAATCAGAGAAAATTACAGCCCTACTCTGTTCAATAGTGCCAGGCTGGAAGACTTTTCTGCTTGTGGCAGCACCTGGTGCAGTGCTGATGCCTGTCTCAGGCTGAATAAGCTGTCTCTAGGCAAGGGCACTCAGTGGGAGCAAAACCAAGCCTGCCCCAGCCCCAAGCAGTAGCTCCCATGGCCACTGGCACGTCTCAGCAAGCATACCATAGCAGAGTGGTAACAGAAGGGCAATTTTTTTGGTGAATCTGTATCAATTTGTCTCATTTGCCTGTGCCTCAGCTTCCCCTTCCCCAGAAACGGAGGACGAGTGGGCTTTTCTGGGTCTCTGTTCTACAGCATTGGGAGTGTTTGAAGTCTGAGTAGGCTGTTGACAGGCATATCTTTTTGAAGGCAAAATCAAAGCATTAGAAGTAGTTTAGACAAACCACTCTTCATGCCAAATACTGTATTTGAAGAAAGATAAATTTGGAAGTGATTTATCTTTTTGGTATGTCAGCATGGTAGTGGGATTGGAATTTTTTACACTTCCAAAAAGCTCTGCAAAACAATTATTTAACCCATCAAAGTGAATGTTAGCAACAGAAGGCGATACGCTAATTCCAGTAACTTGCAAGTTCTCTGAGTGCCTTCACATTATCAATCCTTCTGGTTTTGCAGTTCTTTTACAAAGAGTTTTGTTTACTGCACTGTATACCAATCAAATCATGTTGCATGTTCATTATGCGTGCACACATACACCAGGAGTCCTCTTCCTAGACTCCTCTCTGGAAAGCAGCCTGGGATAAAACCGAAAGGCCAGAACTGAAGTGACTGTACCCTAAGAATGTTCTCCTGAAGGCAAAGGGTGTTTCTGTCTTTGCAGAGACAGAAACTGTCTCCAGTTCTGACCTGAACCCATCTCCAAGCTTGCTCCTTCTGCTTCAGAACTGAAGAACTTGTGACCTAAAACCTTGTCTTTCCTCTTCATCCCCCTAACAGTTAGAGTGATAAGAGATCACTCCCTCCCACAACCTTGTTTCTGAAAGTATATATATAAGCTATAGTATAACAAAACCTCTCTGACTCTGAACAGACTATAAGTAGCAGAAGGATGTACACATTCATCTGCTAAAAATAATTCAAGCTTCTACAAATTGCTTAGATAGCTGAACTTAAAGCAAAGGGTAGGCAAGAGCAGGAATTAAAAATTGACCTATGAATCTGGAAATTTACAGTTTGACCGTGAGATAGGTCCATTTGCCTCTGATTACAGTGTGTACCTGGCCCTGTCACCAGGCTGAGTGTGTGGCAGCTGCTTTGAAATCAGTTCATTGTCTCCCTGTAGTTTGCGGCTGTGGCTAAATGGTGCTGGGTGGCATTCTCTACAGAGAGACTGATGACTGATGGGGTGGTGGAGCCCAAGACTGTGTTGACTCTGCAGCTGGAGGAAGCCTGTCTGTCTGCTTGCAGCATTACTCTTCTTCCACTAAGCAAGTGGTTCTAGCATCAAGGCTAGCCAGCTTGGCAACTTCCAGGGGCAAAAGGTTAAAGATACTTTAAAACCTGAGAAATCATAGGCTCTTTCTGTTATGAAATCTCTTGTTTGAAAGTAATAGTTCTTTGGGTTTGTCTGGCTTGCCTCTACAAAGGATATGAACTTATAATTCATCAAGAGAGTGGAAATGTCACCTGAACCTTGCTGAGGAATACGAGATCAGCACTCATACAGATCAATACAGGTTACTTTCCTGATTCATAATGTGTGTGTCAAATTGCAATTCTCCTGGCTGAAGGAAGCCTGCCTGATATATTTATCTAGTACTTGAGTAAGTGCTCAGCTCTGCAGAATATAAGATTTCCATTTCAAAGTAATAGCGAGTTTTAAGGTTTGTTCAGAGATCTCACATTGCCATTGGGGTGCATAGATGTTTACATATGGTTGGATACATGCCCTAAGAAAACAGGCCTAATGGTGATGGGGAGTGAGCAGAATGATTTCCAGCTCGGAGTCCATCACAGTCAGCAAGGGCAGTTTCCAAAGTGTCTCATCATCCATATACTGATACTTGTACTGATGCCGGTGAGCCTTAGACACTCAGGCTGCATCCTGCACCTCTTGTGAGTCACCTTTATGTTCTCTGCAAATGTACCTGGCAATGTTTTTTCTTCCCCATCCCCTCCCCTTTTTTTTTAATAATATGAAATATTGGGGGTAAAACCCATTTAAACTGGTTTAAACTCTTATTCCTGTTTTTTTACTAGTTCATATACCAGTGCATCATACAAATTACACAGTTGGATAAATACTTTGCCAAAATCTCCAAGCAGGTTTGAAGAGGCCTAGCACTGTCTGCAGTGCAAATGGTAATTCAAGCAAACAAAACCAAACCTATTTTATTCGTACTGCAGGAAAAACTTGTGTAAGCCTAGAGTAGTTAATTTACTTTATGACCCAGAATCTAAGGCACTAATTGAAAGTCCTTATTCTTTAAGACATTTGGCAGACAAGAACTGAATCTAAAAAGTAAATGCGTTAATTTTTCTCTCTGTCTCTATACATAAGCTGTTGCTTAATTATTGAATACACCATTCAGACAATGAACTCTATCAGAGAATCTAAATAAATACGCACACAATTAGTGTGAAAAGAAGCCTTTTCTGGTGTCTGCTTCCTTAAAATCAGTACTGTTTTACTGCACCAGAAGAAATATGTCTTGCAAATGTTATAACTCCTACATATTTTGAGTTTACACATTGCACTATTTCAAGCAGTGAAAAGTACTCTTATGTAACTTCAGAAGTACAATAAAAAGACAACATATTTTTTTCCCTTTAAGGGAAAGACAACAAAAAACCCTTTATGTATTGTCACTTGCTGGGAGACTTGGGAGAATTAACAAAAAAGAACTCGCACTTTATTCCTTGTCTGACAAAGCATCAGAGGATATATTAATTTCCTTTCCCATTATTAAAGGCTACCATGTTTCTGCCTATTAGAGAAAAACTATTCAGATGTAAAATCAAGTACAAAACTTGTTTCACCTTCCTTAACCATGGTATTAATAGGCTCTTGGAATGCATTCAGGTATCTGCGTGCTAAAAAGGTTGTAGTAGAGAAGGCAGTTCCTGCCCGTCAGTTGAGGTACCGTAAATGACCACAGGAAAGTCCTTAGCTGACTTTAGTGCTTCAACTTTCTTTCTGGACAATATTTAAAAATATATGTTTTGTTTTTTTTTTAAAATTTCCAGGGATAAATGGAGCTTACCTTGATGGCTTACAACTGAAAAATGACAGTGATTCTCAGCTGAAATATCACTGTCACTCTTGATATTGAAAATTAATTTGTTCTGCTTGTTTTATGTTGGGGGATTTGGTGGTCTTGCCTCAGTTCTGCAGCAAACCATCACTCTTACATCTTGTTCTGTGTAAGTCTGGCCTTCCTCCTTTCTTGGATCTGGGTAAGGTGCTCTGGCTGGAGATGACCCTATCTGTTACTTCTGATATCTATGATGACTTATTTCCTAGGTACTCACCACCTTTGTTATTTGAGGTTTTCTATTTCTTTATAGTTTTGCACATCCCATCTTTTCTTCTGCCTCCAGCTTCTTCCATTATAATTATTCTAGTTTGGAGTTTTCGATCAAAATCATCTGCAGGTTACCTACAATGATTCATTGTCACAATTGTTAAATTATACTTTGCACTATTAAATAACAGGATATGGCATCAATGAGACTGAAATCTGACACTGTTTCACTACAATCCCTTTCAGCATGGATGGCATTACTTAAAATTACTTTCAGCAATCAACGGAAAAAGATGACCAAACTTACTGTGACCTGCTCAAACTTGTGCCATGTAAACTGCAACCTAGAATATTTATCTAGCTAAACAAGTCTGACTTTGTCAATGAGCTGCTCAGCTGAGATACTCCTTTAGCATATCTGTTCCAACAAATTGAGAATATTATGTATTTTTTTCCATCAATATAAACAAGTATATAAAAAAATTTACCCATGCCCCTTTTTTTTCGTCACCAGGACATACTCCTCTGTCTCCATGGAAGTTGTGTCCATGGCATATCACAAGCCTACAGAGTTAATCTGCTATCACAGAATCTACAATTAAGTGAATATAAAATTTTACTCTTTCATTTGCATTTTAAATCCACACATAGCCTGTAATATTTCATACATATTTTCCCTAACATCTTAAAGATCACCACTCTGCTGTCTTAAAAAAAAAATTTGACATAGCGGGGGGATCTTGCTCTGGAATCAGTAGCGGAGTTGAGCACCTCCTGTCCCAACCTGTGCTAATGGCTTTACCTTTGCAGGTTCTGCTCTTCAGATATATTTTGGGGCAGAGTCCATGTATTGCTCAAGTCAATCATCTGGAGTTTTTGCCTAATCATTATTCATCTGCCTGCCTTTCACTTTTGTTCACCACAGAAGCAAAGGTTCTCATGGCATTTGTTTCCTGTATGTTAAGTATTGCATTCATTTGTGCTACTGTTGTTAGAATCACCTTCAGGTCTTCCTGGATTTTGAGCTCTGCCACCTTGCTCCCTTCAGGGCTGTGCTGGTTCTCAGTCCCACATGGAACTTCGGGGTGTTGTCCACTCTCTGCAGATTTCTTCCTAGAGTGGACAGCTTCAGTTGTCTCAGCATGTCAGCAGGTGAGCCGAGATTTTTGACTGTTGAAAAACTGGGAATGAAGTTTTTCTTCATAGTTTCAGCCGCAAACCGATCAACTGTAGGAAAACAGAGCAAGTTCCTAAAAGCGCACAGCTTAGGTTGAATATTCCCTTATAGTTCCACTTTTGTGTGGCTAAAAGACGTCTCACTCATACATTTCAAATATACGTGTAGCACATTGCTGAAGTCTTTGTAATACAACTTTGTAGTAAACTTCTTATAAGGAAACAGTGTGTGATGTCCATGATGTGTTAAAAAGTTCATAATTGTCATAGGAAATGAGGTGATACTCTGAGAGGTTGATTTTTTTTTTCTTCACTGACACTGCAGATTCAGATGAAAGCTCTGTTTAAGCATCTTGCTGTTGTCTTTTGTACTGCTGAATATTCAGCTGTCCCAGAGCTTCCAGCTGCCCCATTCTACCCACCAGATACTATTATTGCCTTTTGGCTATTACCCAGCAATATTCACCCTATGTTCTACATATCCCAGACTTAACTGTGCCTGCTTCCCTTGCTTGCAGCATCCTCTTCCCATACAGCTCTCTCTGGTGCCACTCAAAGATCACATCCCAGAACTACACCACTTCAGCTGATGCATTGTGTTAGTGGTATTACCTGTATCAGTGAGACTTTTCATACCAGCATTATGCCACGTGTTAGTGTAATCACTGGCAAGACAAAGTTGTCCCTATGCTAGGTCTTGTTTACCAAGAGAAATAAAACTGCATTTTACTGGTACTCCTTCCAAATATATTTTCCTGTATCATGGCAAAATTTGTCTTTTAGTACAATAAGCATCCCTACATAAACATAGCAAACACAACTAGTCAAAATGTAGTTTCTGCTATAACTAGTGTTTTAGGTGCAGTCATACTGGCCAGAATACCAGGTCAGAGCTCTGACTTTGATTGCTATGTTTGCAGAAGACACCTTACATGCTATTACAGCTACTATTGGTAATGACTGAAACAAAATTAGGAGTGCTTTCTTGGCATGTTATACCTAGTGGTACATACTAAATGTAGGGCTTTTATGGTACAGCATCTGTGAATAATGATGTCTGATGGGGTTGTTTTGTTTGGTTTAATGATAAGCCAGTAAAATTTAAAAATAGGTTGTGCCTAAACTGCCTAATTTCTGCTTCTTGTCTATTAAAAGCACAGCACTGATGAGTTTAGGTTTCTGTCATTCATGGGTAAATTAGATTTTTAAAGAAATCCTGAAAACAATAAGGAATGCTTTAGAAAATAATGTTGTTTATATTGCTACATTTAAAGCCTCCTTTTCTTCAATTACACTAATGGTGTAAGATCCAAAGCAATTGCTAAAGGTCTTTTAAAGAAAACAAATCTTAAATATTTGAGTCAAAGAATGGTTTTGGTTTTGGGTTTTTTTTAATACTGTTCACATTGAAGGAGATTATTACTGTACAGTTTATCTTCTTACAGATAGCAGAGAAAGGAGTTAGAGCATTTTGGAACTTTAAAGCACCTCAGTGTTCTGAGGAGAAGAGATTTTTCCTCAGATTTGAGTTCTATTTTCAATACCTTTACTGGCATTTTAATCTTCCTAGAATGGAGACTATTCATTTGTTACCAGATTT
>JANHGB010011586.1:0-19515 GCA_026283785.1 Coracopsis vasa | reverse complement strand
CTCAGAGAGTGCATCGCCACATCTGACTTGGCCACGCTGCTCCTCATGTAACAGAATAATCATTTTGAGGAACTTGGGGGGACAACCTAATCGTTCCAAGATCAGCCACAGGCCTTTTCTGCTCACAGTAATAATTATTACTTATTTGTTTATCACAAATTTCTGACATTTTCTCTTCTGAACCTTTCTTAGAACTCACCCAGTGCTTTCATGGAAAGATATATTGAAAGCCCCAAGAAGCAAAAAGGTCAGATATAAGTTTATATTGCATTTTCTTGATTTCATGATCTCTCTGGAGTTAGTATAATTTTATGTCTCCATCCTCTACCTACCTAAACCTATCAGAGTGCAAGGCAAAAATTGTTTTATGAACAGGGTACAAGGAAGAGTGAAACTGAAGTCAGACAGTTTGTCTTCCAGAAATGGAGGAAAAATTTCAGAGATGTCACTATATTTTATTTGAACATTTTTAATAAAATATTTTGTTTCAAAATGGTAAGATGCTGACCTTTAAACAAACAGAAAAAACTTTTATTTTGATTCAAAACACACAATAGTATTTTTGCTTAGAGATACTGCTGCTTCTTCAGAAGGTTGTTGTTTCTTTTTCAAAACTTAGAAAGCCTCAGTCATGCTAGTTGAGTAGTCCTATTCTGCAGAAGACAGGTGTGGTTTAAATCCAGCTGGCAATTAAGCACCACACAGCCAGTTGCTCACTTCCTCCACCACAGGGTTGAACCCTCCACCACCAGAAGGGTTAAAGTGACAAAACTCATGGGTTGAGGTAAAGACAGTTTAATAATTAAAATATATTAATATTTTATTAATATATGATAAGTTAAAAGGAAAATAACAAATAGAAATAAAACCCAAGAAAGAAGCACAAATCCAAAACACAGCTGCTTACATGGTACTGTGCAGAAAATTAACTCTATCCCAGCCAAAAACAGCACAGCAAGGTTCTGAAAAGTAAGAACCACATTTCATTTAGCTAGACAGAAGTCAGGAAAACATTTTTTAAAATCTGGCAAATTTCATCTAAGAAGAATCAGGAGCATGAAGTAGGAACAAATCTGAAATATACTTCCAGATAGCAGAGCATAAGGAACTCATTTTTTCAACAGAGTACTATTATATCTTTCATATATTTGTACTATACTTTCTATATAGGTGTTATTACTTCCTGTTGATAAGAACTTTGTGGCATGATTGTATATGCCTTGGAAAGTCAGTGCCACTATGAGTGCCTCTTGCTTGTCATAAAGGTTCTTGCTTTGAAACCTCTGATTGTATTCTGTGAGATGCAGCTGTGTGAGTTTCATAATGGCTTTAAGTTACAATTTTGTAAATAAAACATCTCAATGAACACAATGAAAAGTTAATAGTCTGTAGCATTGCTTAGAGAATCCATTCATTTTCTTGGCTTGTAAATTATGTCCTCTGGTTTCTCTACTTAAGACAAGCTTTCATAATTGTAATTATTGAAATCCAGGTGACAACTTCCTATAAGACAACTCCGTATAAGACAACTCCAATTTTATCTGTTTTAATTAGCATCAACTTATTTTTTGCATTCAGAATTGACTCATCATGTGTCATTAAAACAAAGAAACTCATGTTTTAACATGTGGTTTGAGGTTTTTTGTTTGGTTTGTTTTTCTTTCATTCTTTGTGCTACATCCTGCTTATGCATCTTAATTCTTGTTCTGGAAAGGAACATGATTTTGCACCATCGTCCTTTCTGATAGTGTTTCACTGGGTCTTAAAGGTCTCTTTTTCATCCTCTAGGCCTCATACCAGTGACATGGTGGTTACATTAGAAAACAAAATAAAGCACATAGCTATAATGATAGCAAAGCAACTAATGACACTTTTCCAATTAAAAGCCCACACAGAATAGGAGGAGAAACTGGACACCACATTTTTTAGCTAAATTTGTTGTCACCAGAATTGTGATTGGAGCTGGGTTTAGGGGGTGAAATTTAGCAATATTCATGAGAACAGCTGAGGGCAAAACAGCTTGTCACATCCAGAAAGAGATGAAGTGTTTTAGATTATTTAGTGATGCCAGATTTAAAACACATTGTATCATTCTTCTTCATGGTTTTGTGAAAAGTGCAGAATTCTGACAGTCACAGAAAAGTTAGGTCACTCTCTTAATGCTGCAACATTATTTTCAGCAAAACAAGTGTTCTCAAAATGCTGAAAGGTATGCTAAGCTGCCAGAATGGATCATTCAAAGTCTGTTTGTGTGGTTTTAATGATATGAAGTATTCTTTGTAACCCATCACACTGGTATGAGTGTTGGTTATCTTACTGAATCATTAAACTGAAAGTCAGTCTATGAAGAAAGGTGATCCTAAGAGCTTATAAACTGCATTTCACCTAATAGTTTTAATGACTTAATTTAGTTTTCCTTGGTAAATTAGTATAATTTGCATGCCCGATTAGATGCTTTCATCGTTTATCTGGTATTCAGTTTCAATGATTTCCACTATAAGGGCTAGCCTATACTGGAAGTATAGTTAGATTCAAATTCAAGAATATGTAGTTATCAGTGAGCTTCTGGCTGTGCTTGGCTTTTTTTCAATTTTAACAGTTTGGCAGTTGGCAAGAATTTAAGGGAAAACTTTGCCTGATTTTAATATTTTGCACTTGTTACAGATAAAATCGGAGATTAAGAGTATAAATAGGTGTAAAAATATATAAAGTATAGATGAAAAACATTTTCTCTTCAACCTTATGTAAAGTATTATAATTTCATTGGGTTAAAGTAATTTCCTTTTATTAATAATCTGTTTTTTACAAAACCCCCTTTATTCTAGAAATGTCCCAGATGTTGAGCTAATGCAATTCTTGGTGCTTAATTCATTCTGATTGTGTCACAACCCAGCAAACAAAGCCTGCAAAACCTAACAAAGGAACCAAAGCAATATAATATTTAATATTTTCTCAAATATAAAAATAGAACAGGCCATCTGAGAACACATCTCCACATATGTGCTACTTCTAAGAAATAGTTGATCATGATTGTCCTATACTTTATATAGTATCTTCTGAAGGTTTTATATAAAAGAAATACTGCCTATTTAAGATCTACTGTGTAGAAAAAAAAAAATAAAGCAAGTTAATACATCAGCTGTGATAGGTAGTATTGAACAGTCCCTTAGAGATCTATGGTTCGATAACTTCTGGATCAATGTTATGAGACCATTTTGGACAGAAGTGTTCCTGCATTTTGAAAATAACATTCTGAGCACAAATTTTTAGAATCTTTGTACATTTTGAGACTCTGCTTTAGGAAGTATTTCACAAACTGGTTGTTCACAGTTTTTAAAGAAGAACCTGTGCTAACACACGTGCTAACATGAATACAGGTGTGAAACTTCTAGTGAAAACAGGTAATTGTACAATACAGCAATTTAGATTACATTAAATTCTTAGTCATCTTCACTTCTGATTTTTAAACCAGGAAAGATTCACAGATGACCACTTAGATTTTTCTTTAAATTGCAATCAAGCACATAGTAATTAGCCTTTGTTAAGATGCTACTTGCTCATCACAGCATTGTATCTAATAACTGAAACTTGGCAAAGATACTCTGATGCAGTCCACCACTGTTTTTTGGGGTCTTTTTTTAACAGCTTCAGCATGCTCTAAACTTTGCTAAGCACAACAGAATATCCTACCAGAACAATAAAATAAAGTAGCATTATAAATAGAGTTTGGATTTCAGAAGATGTGTACTTTTCACTATAAAACTACTGAAAACATTTTTAAGTGTCTATGATGAATAAAGGAAGACAAAAATTTCAGAGTCTGTTTTTTCAACTTTATTGATTAAAAAATAAATAACCAAAAAATGGAGCACAATACTGGAAAATGACTGGCTGCCTGCTGGGCTATTGCTGTGCTTTCTACACCAAAGGTATTATTTCTCAGCTTCCCTTGTAGTTCAGCTTTAGAGGAAGAGCATGAGGCCCATGAAGGCTTATATGCAAACTTAAGGAATCCTAGCTATTCCTCGAGGATAGCAGTGATACAATACCAGCAAGTTTGTGCAACTGACATTAAGGAAAACTTTTAAGCTTTGACAGTGACAATGGAAAACACAGATAACGGTCACTCCAAATGGCACCTCTCCTATGTAACAGTTCTAGTTTATCATGTTGCTGTTACCACATGAAAAAACACATAGCACTGGCCATTTTCAGCATTTTCCCTTTTCTCTTCTGGGTTTGTATTCAGTTTCCCAAGGACTATTTTGAAGTTGTCAGCCAAGCCTGATGAAAATGAGAGAGAAGCTATATCAACTCTAAACAAGCTACCAGTGCTGTATATCTCTGCAGCTACAGTGATTGTGAGTCATCATGCGGTTCCCAGGTGACTGTCACATTTATGCTCAAAACACTCCCTTCATTATGCCATGATTTATTTATATGATATTTTATACAATAGCAAAAATGGCTTTCCAGTTATTTGTGCAGCTTCAAAAAGCATTCAGAAAATAACAATAAAAAAAGAACATCTGGCAATAAAAGAAGGTATTTAATGTAAAAGATTGTTTAAATATCTTCTGTAGAGGAAAATATATGGAAAATGGAAAACAAGAAAAATCTTCAGCAAAATAGGCCTCCTATGCTTTTATAAGTACTTGTTTCAACATTTTCCGACAATAAAATAAGTGTAAAACTTCTGCATTTAATTTAACCTTAGATAACTTGACTGGAAATTTGAAGCCATAAGATCAAGTGTTTACTTCCTATCTAAGAAATTAAAATAGGATCCTGCTTTAGAAGACTTTCTGCTGAGCATGTAGCAACAACTCATCCCTGTGATGTGTATTAATCTGTTTTCCACTCCAACAGTTTAGCTTTTTGTCATTACTTTCATTTTAGATTGAATACTAGGAAAAATGTCTTCACTGAAAGGGTTGTGAAGCACTGGAACAGGCTGTCCAGGGAAGTGGCTGAGTGACAATCCCTGAAGGTATTTAAAAGATGTGTAGATGTGGCACTCAGGGTCATGGTTTACTGGTGGTCTTGGCAGTGCTAGGTTTACGGTTGGACGAGGTGATCTTGAAGGTCTTTTCTAATTTAAACAATTATATATGTGATTCTTTGTTTCAATTACTCCCTTACACACTGTCGGATTACCTGAGTTTATTTTATCTCCTCTAGGGAAAAGTACTGTAGAGCTGACCCTATTTGGAGCAGAGGGTTGGACTTTATGATTTCTATTGCTCCTTTCCAGCTTAAATTATTTTCTGACTCAAAGCACAAAGATGTAGACTATACCTGAAGTAGTTTACTATTTATTTTTTTTTCCTTTTCTTAACCAGTATAACTAACATTAACTTTCTTACTGGTCATCTTTACCACTTTCTTTTCTTCTTCCTTTTTCCTTCTTCCCACTCTAAACACAGAGAAATATTGTTAATGAAATACAAATTATGCAGATATTTGGACAAAGATGGCTTTTATTCATTTGGCAAAACTAATGAGATAGGTAACCTTAATTAATTAGGACCTTGTATTTTAGCATATCAGAGCTACTACGTTTCTAGTCTATTCTAACCAATTACTGAAGGCAGTTATCAAATATGTCGGTTGTTGTACCAGTTGTTAGTGATTGTTAACAACTGTTTTTCTTTCTTTCAGTTGCATATTAATCTGTAAATCTCTGTAGATTGATCTATTTCTCTGTTTCTCTACTGCTCTTATAGGTCGGGCCTTCATTTATTTAATTTTCTTTATGGTAATTATTCCCTTACTCTTTCACTTTTTATTTTAAAAATCTCCATATCTATATCTATCCCAATGAACATTCCCATCAGAAATGAACTTTGCTGAAAATGCAAAAAGAAAAGATTGCTGTGAAAGAAAAAAGAAAGCTATAAGATTGCTGTAAAAACCTTGATTTTTACAGAGCACAGCTTCTTTTTGACTCTTTTCTCTCAACTAGTTATCTTTTCTTCATTTCAACACAAATAAACTCTTTGATGCATTTTCCACATAAATGAGAATATTTTCATTGTAATAAGAGTTGCTTTTTTTTCACCAAAACCACTAGGAATAAGTTACTTGTTGAGATTTTTAAACTATTTTTATTTTTTTTTCATCTAATATTATTTACATCCTTTTTTATTATATTTTGATATTCATTCACTAAAAATTATTATTCTTATCTTAGTGTGATTTTTTTATAATGCTAGAGATGTTACTTTTAACAATCTTCGCAAGCTTTACTTCAATTACCTTCGTCCCACATATATTTTTATGTTACAGTAAATGAATGACTCGATCATTGCAAATGCACTGCAGTGTTTACATTTTACTCAGAATCTGAACATTGCTACCAAAATTGATTTTGACTAAATTTATGTCTTAGTTTTAAATTTTCTTTCTTTTGTGGTTTTTGTTTGTTTGTTTGTTTTGGGGGTTTTGTTGGTTTTTTTTCTTTGTTTGTTTGGTTTGGTTTTGGTTTTGGTTTTGGTTTGAATTTTGGGGGTTTTGCTCCCTATCTGGAAAATCTAAAGCTTCTTTTTGAATCAAAGTTACATTTTTGTGCTCTTCTGAAAGGATTAATTCATACTTTCAGATGTTCTTTTCAAATCTGAAAATAAGGAATGTAATTCAACCATAGTTCCAAGCTTTTAGTGCTTTTATCAACCTTTTTGTGGAACTGCACATGTTCACTAAAGAAACCTACAGTGAACATAGATTATACAACTTAAATTTTCTCTTAATGTGCCAAAAACTATACACTTGTAATATACCATAAAAATCAAAATAGTTGAAAAAATATATCTAATTTGGTGAAAATGCATAAAGGAGTATTTGTATTAAGGTGTATACACAGAATGTCATCAATTTTTGACAATCAAGAATTAATTTTAAACTAATTTTAATAAACTAATTTTAGATTAAAGTTGATATTTTCATGGAAACTCAGGAACAAACCCAATTACTTTTCATAATTGTTTAAAATTATAAAGACTAACTGTTGCATGAAACATTAGTGTCATATAACTCAATGAATGAACTGGATATAATTTTTAGGAAAAAAACTAGTTTGTCTCGTGCCTCTAAGGCAGAAGGTACAGAAGATATCTATTAAGTAATTTAATGTATTCTCCTTTGGAAATTGTCCCACAAGGAAGTAAAGAAAACATTTTTAGAAGTTCTGACTATTTTATCTCTCTTTCTGTTGCATCCATTTATAGTCTTTAATCATATACACATTGTTTCTTTTTTCTCTCTTTCTATAAATAGTAAACCACATGTACAACTAACCTAAGGAACCCTTGAGTGTTTCTTTTATGTCTTGAGTGCAAGTGAGAGCTTCAGCAGCATCGCACCTTGTCTCAGAGTGATATCTCTGTTAAAAATTATCCCTTCTTGATATCTTCCTATCCATGATGAAGTGCGTGGACCAGAAGGGAGCTGCAACCTACTACAGCCATGTCCCCACCTGTACGTATACTAAAGACCCTTTTAGTTATCATCTTTTCAGCTATACCTACTTACCTACTCGCCAGACATGAAATTTTACAATTCCCAAGACATTTACACAGTTTCAAGCCAGTCCCAAGACAACATTTCATCTTATCTTTCTACTTGCAAACTCAGCAAACTGATCCAGTCATTGTGGCAGCAGAATTGTAGTTAGTGGAACTATTTTACTCTGTGTTCATTTAAACATTTTTTGCAAAAGAGCCCTGAAATGCACTGGACAAGGGCCTTTTCCCTAGTTATTTTAGCAAACAAATGACTAATTTGACACCACTTATAGGCTGGGATCAATGTGAAAATTGATTCCTCTACAGTAACTATCTCCAGTTTGGTTTTCACAGAATATTTTTCTGATCCTTTTAATTTCCCTGTCTCCTTTCTTTGTGTATATGGGTACACAATTTCCAATGTTAAGGACATGAAAGTTTTTATTTAATTTTTCTTCTATTTCCAAATATTGCCTGTTGTATTGAAATAGTTTAATTTTTATTTCTATGGACTTTTGGTAGTAGTAAAGAAAGATTCTGATTTTTCATTTCATTAAAAATGAAATGCAATAGCACCTTCGTCAGCCATGCAGTATGACCACAGAATTGCTGTTGTAATATTAAAGTTACGCTTCATTACTTTTACTCTGCTTAGATAAATATGATATTTTCAATGGAATTTAATGAACGATAGAAAAACCACATGTGCATATGTCTAAGTCGCAATTGAACCAGAGAAGATGTACAGTCTGACTCACACCCCAAAGTGAGCTTTCATTACAAATGAGAATGAACCTTGGTTTTTATTTTCTTGTGCTTAAGCAATATACACTTTGTAATTGAAAGAGCAACTAAATGACCATATACTTAAAGAATTTTCCATTCCATTCAACACAGCCTTTTGGATAGTGGTAAACGCAGCTACATACAAGACTGTTTCCTGGGGATTAAAGTAATTTCACTATATCATTTCCCTTCTCACCCTGAAAAATATACTGAGTGTAACCGGGGGAAAAAAATCTTAATCACATACATGATCTACAGTATATCAAATACTTTATGATTTATTTCAGTAAAGTAACAACTATAATTTTAAGTCTGCTCTTGTTTCTGTGGGATATTAGCAAAATAAGGAATGAATTTATCAATTATCCAGCTTATTTTTAAGAAAAGAAAAACATACTGAATGTCAAAAACTGATGCATAGTATAAGAAGATCAGTTAAATATTTCTTTGTTTCTGTGTAGTGCTATATAATCTAAATCTCTGGGCAGCCAACAAGAAACCGGTGACAATTTTAGAAGTCACAAGCAGAATTTATCTCATTAGATATGAAATAAGAACTTTACTGAGTTTACATGACATACTCTTTCTTCAGAGTCCAGGGCAATAATATTCGCATGTATCTTTTATCATAGATACCTATCAAATTCTCTCATTGTTGACTCTCTTCTTTTGGAATAAGCAGAGAAGTACAGTGACTGGAGTCTATCGCATTACCTACGATTTGCAATGGGCAATATTGTATAAGCAGTAGTTCCAAATCTTATCAAAGCTGGATTTGCATATCAAAGTTGATTATGCTAGAAGGCGAAAAGTCATGATAAAATTATTCTTTAATCTCTAGACTGTGCCACAGTACAGATTTCTTTCCTATCAGCCTGGGAGGCTCACAGCTTCTGCCTACCTCAAACCTAGGGAGGGCTCTCAAGGGGAAGACGGAGGCTGATCCTGTAGCTGGATTCCAAATGATGTTGTGAGCTCAGACTTAGAAAAATCACTTTTATCACATTTCTGAAGCTTTCAAGAGTGTGTCGAAAACTTTGGATCACATTTCTGATATTTGTTGTGCTTCTTTGTAAAGAACTGAGAATTGGAAGCACAAGCACTCTAGTGGGGAGCAGATTTTGTTGTGGGATGTCTTTGAAGTATGGAACTTGTCCATGCTTTCTTGGGTTCTTATATCACTGTCACTGTTACAGTGTAACATGTTAACACAGCAATGAAACTGAACTTTCAATTTAATGAAAATAAAAAATACATACGAACAAGAAATAAACTTTAGATCAAGTTAAAATGAAACATAGTTACTACTGAACAACGCATTCCATTAAATAATAGCCTCACTTTATCATCACACGTAAGTCAGAGTCTGCCTTTGCCTAACAGTATGATGTAACTAATGTTACCCAGTTGCATCAGAAAGCCGCATATTTCCCTTATCTATATAATGCCTACACTTTGACACCAATACATCTGATTCATGCTGCTTACAGCTTCAGCATTTCAGTATGAAATGCTCTTCTTAGATCTTAAAGATGTTATCAATTCACTTCAAGCAGTTTTAATTTTGTATCTTGCCACACTTTGTGAGTTGGAATGCAAAAGAGAATGAAGAGGAAACAGAAGAGACAACATGTGTGAAGAAGAAAAAGATAATGCATATAAATATCCAGAAAAACTTTTAAGGGCACAAGTTCGTGTGAGATCACCTGTGAGGGTTAGTCACTCAAAGATGAACATTTTCTGGAACAGAAAAGAGGAGGATAAGCACTTTCTTCAGCTATAATTTCCATATGCTTAATTTTTTTTTTTTTCAGTTCCTTCTTTTTGGCAGCACAATTATTTCTTTCAATTGGCCTCTGAGTTAGACCTTTTGACACAGTTGGATCTGGGGGCTCATATCAGAGGTATTGTGAAATGAAATGTAATTACGTGTCAGTAAGAGGATGTAAACCTAAGGGAGCCTGACTGAAGCTAAATGAGTAATTGAGCATGTGAAAGTTGGAGCAAGTGTGATGTGCATTCAAAACTCTCCAGAAAGAGATTTTTACAACTTTCAGTGCCTTCTGACATAACAGGTCAAGGTATGATCAGGATATTTTGGTCTGTTTGTTCAGAGAAGTGCTATTTTGGTTCTAAAAGCTAAACATAAAAATGCATTTGATTACCAAATGCAAACCCATACATTTGATGAGAAAATGCAGAAAGATTGAAATGCCTAGGTTTAGAGAAAAAGAAAAAAATTTCTACAAAGTATATGGAACTGAATGAAAAGAAAGGGAAAAAAAGAAAAAGTGAAAAATCAGGAATATTCAGGGACTGAAAATTCTTGCGACCTGTGCTAAACTGGATTATTATATGGTAAATAACTAGAATAATTATATTGGAGAAAAAGGGGTTTTTTGGATTAAAATAATTCTAAATGTGTTGTTTAGCCTGGGGAAGAGGAGGCTCAAGGGAGACTTTATTGCTCCCTTTGACTACCTAAAGGAGGTTGTAGCGAGATGGGTGTTTGTCTCTTCTCAAAAATAAGAAGCTTTAGGACAAAAGGAAATGGCCTCAAATTGTGCAGGAAGATTTAAACTGGAAATTAGGAAAAAAATCTTCACCAGAAGGGTTGTCAAGCATTGGAACAGGCTGTCCAGGGAAGTAGCTGTGTCACCATCCCTGGACATATTTTAAAGATGTGTAGATGTGGTGCTTAAGGACATGGTTTAGGACTTGACAGTGCTAGGTTAGCTGTTGGAATTGATGATTTTAAAGGTCTTTTAAGACCTAAATTATTCAATGATTCTATACTTCCACCATTCTGGAATCCCTCCACAGCATATCATAACCCTATAAAAAGATATCTGTGCTGTAATACAAGATGCATAATTTACTCATTATATTTTCTTACAGAACAGATCCTTTGTCTGGTTTAGTTTCAGTATTACATTAAATATGCACATATATACTTGTGTTGTGAGTCTAAAAGTTGTTCATTTCATCATTAATTAAAAGAGGCAATGATTAGGGTATTAGTAATGAACAAATAAAGCCAGATCAGATAAAAAATTATGAGTTTAAAATTGTTTTGGAGTTTATGAATTATCCCAAAAAGAATGAAAACATTTTTCTTGTATCAGTCTACTCAAGTAACCACTAAATTAAGGAGACCTCACTAAAAAATCTGTTTCCAGAAAAAAACAAACTAACAAACAAAAAACTCCCAAACCCTTCATAAAACCCCCCAAACCCAAAAAAACTCCAAACATTAATTAAGAGATTCTCTTTTTTGACAAAAAACCTTTAAGAGTACAACTAACTGTAATTTTCATGGCTTATGCAAACTGAATTAACAATTTTAATATTTGACTGTTTGTTATTGACTGCACTTAGATAATTAAACAAAAAGATAATTATGCAGCAATTTCATTTACTGGTTATTTTTCTACCAGGCTGATTAGGTTCCCAGAAATTAGGACAGAAACACTATTTACTCCGTGCTCCTTACACTGCTAGAATATGGTGTATCTCAGACCAGCAATCTGCATACACAGAGTGTTGGAAATGTTGGATTTGTAGTACTTATAGTTTTTGTATGTTATTTGCAGAGTTAAAATGGAAATTCATACCTATATTGGAACGTAGAATGTGTTCACAAACTCAAGTAGCTCTTTTCAGAAACAGATATTTGTGTGCATCATTAACTGACTGGTGTAAATGTGCTTAATTGATACTAAGTGTATACGATAATTTGGGAAGCTCTCAGCTACTTTGGGGTCCTTATCCTAGGAATATTAATATAGAGAAGATAATGATAACTATATCACAGCATTCAGTTGAACTCAGCTGGAACTTTGAGCATCATATACTGAATTCAAGCGTTCACTTCCCTCCCATGATAGGTATAAACAAGCCAAGAATCCATGAGGCAAAATATATGATTTTGATAGCTGAAAAACACATATATATTGTAACCAATTAGCAACCACATAGTGATATTTATTGGAAAACAATATTCTGTGTGTAGGAAGCTTCGGATCCCAGGTGCTGGACAGACAATATTTACTGTTTTTCCAGCAATGTTTCGGTACTATGCCTTGCTGCTTACTATACTGCCTCACTAAAAGAAACTTAACAATTAATTTAGTGTTAATCTGAGTTTGTGGTTGGGGAGGTCAGGAATCCACATCTAACAGGAATGCAAACCTTCAAAGAGGCGCAAGCAGCTATTAGCTGTAATCTGAGTCATGGTGCTAAAGCCTCCATAAGAATTTTGAGTTGATAACAAGAATAGATGCCTTCAACTTCGATGGGGCCAAGCTTGTACACTCTCTGCTACCTAAGCACAGCCAGTCATTGGTTTTGAGTGAAATTTAGCTACTTCTGCATTCCTGGTATGTAACATTCTGGAACTATTTCTCTCAACCATATATAATGCTTGTCTGCAAAAACTAAAATTTCAGTATGGAACAGTAGCTATATTTCAATCACGGATTTATCTTTTGGATTGAGTTTAGTATTTACCAGTTAATTTCAGGTTCTTTTAAGAAGAGAGTGAAATGTTATTACCCTTATCAATCTCTGTTCTTCCATCAGCGATGATTCCATAACTTATTTGGTGACTCATTTTCCCTGTTATTTTTCATTGCCTTTCTTTTAATTTAATTTTTTTTGCTTTAGGGCAGAGAGTTAAGGCAGAGTAATCATAAGATAAAATAAAGACTTTTCTCCCATCTTCTTTCAGCTGAGATTAAACAATCTGTGTTGATTGACAGAATGGATTTTTCATTGAGTGCAGTGTGGTTTTTTTGAGACTACTTTTAAACCCAGGATACTTTTATGTTATCAAAATAATGATGTCAACTGCAAACAAACTTCAGAACTTTGTAACCAAAGGAATAACATTTAATCTGTTTGCACTCATGAAAGTATATAAAATCGTGTTATAAATTTCATAATATGCACATTTTAAGCCAATACATTATTCTTCTAAATTTCCCCCAGATTTTAAATTTATAATTTTGCAAATTTATATTCACAAATGAGAAATCCTTTCTCTGGATAAATACTTTTTAATAATCACAATAATTTTCTACTGTATATTCATGTGATAGGTGTTAATCTGCATTCCAGTGTCCTCTGAAAGTAACAAACAATTTAAGCTTCTATAATACATCAGCAAAAAAGGATTTCTGGTAATTTAAAGCACTAAAGCTAGAGAGAAAAAAAAGAAATAATCCTCATTAATTTATTATAGATTCACTTTTACAGCCAGATTCTCAGCCAAATTTGGGGTCTCAACAGGGTTTCATCACTTTACAACAGCAATGGATTGTGTCTGTACCTGGAAATTTGAAACAGAATACTTAAGCTGGCAATACCTAAAATCTGAATACAGGCTTAATTATATATACATAGTATTTTAATACACAGCTAGGCAGATAACGGAGCTCTGCTGTCACACATACTGGATGATACCTGCTGCTATTCAAATATAGTCTTTCTATTACTTTCTCTTCCGATTATAAATTTCTTTGTCTGTGGAAAACAGAGCACTTAATCTAAACTGATTAAAAAGCTTCAACAAGGAGTGGCCTGGGGGAAATAATACTCCCTAGAAAGACCTTGATAGAGTCAAGTGCAACTATAGAACTCTGTGGGTGAGGATGAATGGTACAGTGGCCTAAGTAATGAAGAGAAGAGCATGTTTGCAGGCGACATGGTATTTGGAAGGGTAAGATTACTATTCAGAAAGATCTTGACAAGCTGGAAGAATGGACTGGCAGAAACTGGCAACAAAGGCAAATGTAAAGGTACCTGAGATGCATTAACTCAAGCTGGAGACTATAGATTTATGCCTAACTAGTTGTTAGACAGGTTTGATTTTTGTTTTTTAAAAAAAGATCTGGGGGCTTTGTCTTTGCAGGCAACTTGAATGGGAGTCAGCAGTGTACTGTTTTGGTGAAGAAGGCTAAATATCCTGGTGTGCATTAGAAAAAGTGTAGCCATCAGGTCAAAGGAAGTGATTATTTCCCATCCTTAGCACTTGTGAGGGCATGTCTGAAATATTGTACCCAGTTTCTAGACCCATACAGACATTGCCTAATTGGAGAGAGTCAAGCAGAGAATGACCAAGGTGGTGAAGGGGCTGGAAATCATGATGTACAATAAATGAGAGTTTGTTCATCCCAGAGAAGAAAAAGCTAATAAGAAAAAGCTAATAAGAAAAAGCTAATAGGATTTGGGAGAGTCTAACTGCTGTCTTCATGATCTAGGAGGGATTACAGGACCAGACTCCTCTCAGAGGTGCAAAGCAGAAGGATGAACGGCAACAAGTGCTGTCCCTTGCGGCAAGGGCAATTCCAACAAAACAAAGAAGAAAAAATAGTGTACTGTGTTGCACAGCTCTCTGTGAACGTCTGAAGAAAAATACTATCTATCTCCACAGTGTAGCTTATACTATTAGTTCCCTTGCTTATGAAAATTAGATGGAGGGGAGAAAAGATGCTGCTTAAAAGGATTAGGTAGTTGCACAACTTTCCTAGTCCTATGTTCAGTTCAAAAGAGAGTTTCTTAATATGAAGACTCTCTTATGTGATGTCACACATATTTCTGTGATTCAAGTGTACAATGTTTTCTCTTCTAAGATAATAGAAAGAACATCCACTATGTATTCTAACCCCAAGATGAGTACTTCTTATGAATAGTAGTTTCTTAACTGAAGTCAGTTAACTAAATCACAAATAGCAGTACCAATATGGTTATACATAGTCTTTAATAACATAAATGAATATTATTTAAAAGACATAAAAAATAAGCTAAAATGGCTGTAATGCCTATGGTACAACAGTTACCTATCATTGAGATATGCAACAGAAAAAAATATTTTAAAAAAGATTGTTATAGGAAAAAAGAGTAAATTATAAATATTTTTAACTTGTAGAAAATTGTTGAAGAAACATTTTTGAATGTTTTGAAAGTTCACTTCTCACAGATATAGCTTTAGACTTCAAAGTGGAAATGTGATCTTACTTTTTAAACTAATTTTTCCAAATTCAGTAGAGTATGATATAGAAATTGGGTAACTGAAGATGACAGCAAAATGAAATGGCAAAGAAAAGTCAGAGAGTAATGAATGGCACTCTGATAGAGGAGAAGAGGAAAATAGGTATCAGACTGGAAGAGGGGACATAGATAACAGAAATATTAAAGATGTAAGGACATGGCTTTTCACTGATCAGTTGGTTGAATGATACACAGTGCAGCATTTGAATACTATAGAGGATTTTTTCTACCTAAATATTTTCTAGAAAAGAAAACTACTTAGGAAAAAATTATCTCCAACAGGTATATCTGATGCACTAATTACAGTATTTTTGATAAGGAAGATATAATTAAATATGTAAAATATAAATAAGTGCCTTATTTAAAGAAAAAATTATTTGATCCCTAAGAAAGGGATCACATTTCACAGGCTTTAGGAAACACGAAATATCTGGAAAACATTCTTGATGTAAAATTAAAGGAGGAAAATTGGACTACTAGATTGCAGGAAGATAGACTTCATTAAATTCAGAGTTGATAAGGAAATTTGGGAAGTGAGTCTCAGGAAAAAAGGGATTAAGAAGATTTGACATTTCTTTGAAGAATTGGTAACAAGGGCACAAGTGAAAACTATCCTACTGGTGGGAAAAGATCAGAATGGTGCTAAGAGAATAATTTGACCATGAAATTTAGATCCATAAAAACTAATATGGACTTTTAAAGAACAACTTGTATTGAAAAGCTGACTTCATTTACTTCTTTAAGAGGGTACCAGAGCCATACAAAAAAGAAAAATTACTTAAGTGAGGATTTTGCCCATCACACTCCCATATGACACTCTCATAAGTAAACAAGGGAAGCTTCAAGCAGTAATAAGCAGAACAGAAAAACTAATCTCAAATACATAACTGGTTGGAAAACTTAGAAGTATTAATGCTTTATTGTGAAAATGAAAGTGTAAAGAATTGACTTGATCAGAGTTCACCTCTGGTTTCATTACCACTAATATTTTCATTAATAAACTGACAGAAGAGAGTATGTTCATTATACTTAGAGAATACCTCAAGCTGCTATTGAGAAGAACAGGGAGACTAAATGCCTGAACAAGAATCCAAAGCGCTTTTAAACTGGAAATGAGCTGAAAGTCTAGAATAGAACAAGTGGAAAATTGTACATTTAAATTGGAATAATCAACTATGTAAATAGAGATAGATAAACAGATGTAGATAAATCATTAGTCTTTAGAACAAAATCTGAGTATGACTGATTCCAGTCCAAACATAAATATAAAATGGTATGCTTTTTCCAGTAAAAGACATACACCTTACCTTTCCCTTTAATCAGGAGAATAATGTGCAAATATCATATTCTAATTAGCTTTGATAAAGCTTCAGTGAACATTTTACCCAGATTCTGATGCTGCAAAAAGGTGCAAACTAAATGATAATACCATAGGACTGGCCATAAGACTATTTGGAAAGAGGTAATGTATAAGAAAAGATTATGGTGAATTGTTTAGCTGTAAGAACAGAAACTTCAAAGGTGATATGGCAATCTTCTTTAAATATGCAAATGATAACTGCAAAGAGACAGAAAATAAATTCCTGACCAGATGAAAGATGAAACAAGTAATAATCAGGGAAGATGTAAATTAAAATGACCAATATTATGGATAGTGAAGGATCAAAAAATATTGCTTGACAGGGTCATGAAGTCTGCATCGTTGGAAGTCTTAACAAGTATCTGTCAGGAATGATGTTTATATCATAACCTGAACATAAACACAAATGTTATGCTATTTCCATTTTTTATATATGCAGTGATGTTGCGCTGTGGAAAGAATACTGACTCGATAACCTTTAGTAGATCCTTTGGACCACATTTTTAGTTATACTGAGACATATCATAGTAATGACAAGGAATAAAAGAGTCAAGGGAAGCTTTTATTGCCATTTGTCCACAAATACTTGCACATTTTTAAAGAAACATAATTCTGTGAAATATTAGCTTATAATACTAAAGGCGTATGATGCTGAAAGTTCAGTAGCAATGATTTTTTAAAGAACCTGTCAACATCTTCTGCCTGCAGGACAGAAAAAACAAAAATGTGCAAGTCCACCCAGTTTGAACTTACTCCTATGCAAGATTTCATAACAGATTCTGAAAGGATGCTCAATGAAGGATGTGGTGATAAGAAAAGGATTGACTAAAATGCAGCTAAGTTCTATTGCAGGTAGATTGTGTCAGACCAATTTAAATTAATTTAAATTTATTAAAGCTTATATATCTGTAGCATACCTGTGAAAGTATCTGACATGGCAATCCAGGAAAACATATTATTTCAGATGAAGTAGGTATACAAGAAATGCGAAATGGATACAGTTTGCTCTCCATTCTGTTGCTTAAATCACCATAGGAATTACCAGCCTTTGAATTTTCCTCCACCAAAAACCGAATTTAAGATAAATGTTGACACTGTAGGTACATTTGGTAAGAATGGAGCTATTTTTTATGTCCTGTTCATTTAAAAAAAAAAAATAAAAAAAATTCGTGAAGCTTGAAAACTGTTTTTTAAAATTTTATAACGAATGCATGTTAAGGATATCACCAACTCACTCAGGAATTGAATTTTTAAAACCAGATAAATAGTATAATGAAATTTTATATATTCCAGTCCCGTTCCCAAAGATTTAAATTTACAGGGGTGCTGTATCTAATAAATTGGCTATATAGCATAAGACTCTCCAGAGTACTTGAAGGGGGAAAAGAGGTGAAAATTAAAGGTTACAAATAATATTTAGGAGTTAGAGACATATGGTATAGGAAATATCAGTAGAACTAATAAGCTTCTGCTCTGAAGATATGTTGTGGAAGTAGTTATTTTTCTTGCATTTAGAGAAACTAACCAAGTTGACTGATATGAATTTCCTACTGCCTTTCACATCCTGAGAAACTTCAAAAAAGTATTCTTAATTAGAGATGCACTTAACAGGGAAATAAACCTATATTATAGATATAAGTAGATATCATAGATAGATATAGATATAATATCTTTCTATATACAAGACTTTTATCTATAGGGGAAATAATATTTATTTCTCTGACTGGCTTCCTAATGACAGAGAAATAATAGATGGTGAGGGAGGCTCTAGGATGTATGGATGGTTGAATAGTAAAGGAAATTAAGTGCCCAAGTGTTTCTCAGATATAGCACCTAATATATAGTAAACGATTTGGAATATGTTTTCTCACAAAATTTTGCTTTGTGAAAACTAGCTGGCCATGGTTCACTTTATTGTTACATCTATGAAATGAAAAAACTGCTAATGAGCCAAACTGAAGTCAGACTTCCTGAGGTTCATCATAGCAAAAAAACAGTGCAGGGTGATAACTGGTGATACGAGCTGAATGTGCTTGGTGATATGAGCTGAAGATCACAAAGATAAATCACAACAAACTGAACACCATGAGAATGTGATAAAAGTATGCCAAGGTACAGGTTATGATAAACCAGAGTTTAGAGAGGTAAAATAAATGCTTTTGTGTTCTGGTAACTCCACACTCTGAAGTGTTAGTTTTCAGGAAGTTGAATTATATGCAGTCTTCCCACCAGTAAGTGATGTTAGACCAGGTTAAAGTGTGTTCTGGAGTTTCACTTACTGGAAGCTGAGGGGACAGGGTGAAAGGAGATGCTTTTGTTTTCTATGTCCTGTGACCTTTGTTACAGGGGGCTGCTGCCAGGCGATCATAATTTGTTTATCTTCCAGGAACACTTTCTGTAGGCTTGTGTGCTTCTTCATGGAGAGGGTATTGGGGAAAAAAAACAGGTTTACTGGTTTCTAAGATATAGGTCCTCAAGTTCCCAGAAATTTAAGTCTTTTAGGTTACAAACTGATTGCTCCATATCATCAAGTTAGAAAGCATATCAAGTGGCCTGGGTTCAGCTGCAGCAGTCATTTTTCTCCTTAGTAGCTGGTGCAGTGCTCTATTTTTGACTTAAGCCTGAGAACAATGCTGATAACATATCAATATTTTTAGTTGTTGCTAAGTAATGTTTGCTTCGATCAAGGACTTTTCAGTCTCATGCTCTGCCAGTGAGGAGGGGCACGGGAAGCTGGGAGGAACCAGATACAGGACACCTGACCCAAACTAACCAAAGAGGTATTCCTTACCACAGCACGTCATGCCCAGGATATAG